>JAKCPB010001988.1:0-72531 GCA_021442155.1 Cymbidium sinense | reverse complement strand
ATAGTTTAGTTTACATTTTTTATATATTTTATTTTAGTTTATTTTTATTTTTTATTTTATTTTATTTTTTAGTTTAGGATTAGGTTCAGGTTTAGGTTTTAGTTTAGCTTTCTATTTTATTTTGTTTTATTTATTTTATTTAGGGTTATGTTTATTTATTTATTTTATTTATAGGTTTTATTATGTTTAAGTTTAGGTTTTTAGGGGTTTAGGGTTTAGGGTTTAGGGTTTAGCATTTAGGGTTTAGGGTTTAGGGTTTGGGATTTAAGTTTTAGGGTTATATATTTTAGGGTTTAGGGTTTAGGGTTTAGAGTTTAGGGTTTGGGGTTTAGGTTTTAGGGTTTAGGGTTGTAGATTTTAGGGTTTAGGGTATAGGGTTTAGGGTTTTAAGTTTTTTATTTGTTTTTATTTTTTTAAAATTGTTAAATTTTTAAATTAAGTAAACTCATAGGTTTTTGTTTATTTTGTTTATTTATTGTCTATTTTAGATTATTTTATTTTTTAATTTTATTTAAGTTTATTTTTTTATTTAGTTTAGTTTATTTATTTTAGGTTTATTTATTTTGGTTTATTTTTCATGTTTAGGTTTACTTTTTAGTTTAGTTTTATTTTTATTTTATTTTTTAGGTTAATGTTTTATTTTTTTATTTTAGGTTTATTTTTAAATTTTATTTCTTAGTTTAGGTTTAGGTTTACTTTTATTTTATTTTATTTTATTTAGTTTAGGGTTTAGGTTTAGTTTATTTTAGGTTTAGCTTTAGGTTTTAATTTTCTAAGTTTAGTTTAGATTTAGGTTTATTTTATTTTGTTTATCTTATTTATATTTAGGTTTAGTTTATATTTTTAATTTAGGGTTTGGGTTTTATTTTTATTTATTTATAGAATTTACTTTTAGGTTTATTTTTTGGGTTTAAGTTTTTATTTATTTTTAATTTTATATTATTTTAGGCTTATTTTATTTTTATATAATGTTTAGTTTTTATTTTATTTATGTTTTTTATTCTTCAATTTATTTTATATTTTTTAGTTTAGTTTAGGTTTTTATTTATTTTATTTTAGTTTATTTATTTTTTATTTTATTTTATTTTTTAGGTTTAAGTTAGGTTTTAGTTTATGTTTTATTTTATTTTATTATTTTATTTTATTTAGATTTTTGTTTTTTTTGTTTATTTTCTTTTTATGTTTTATTTACTTTAGGTTTAGGTTTTTGGGTTTTTAGGGTTTAGGGTTTAGGGTTTAAAGGTTTAGGGTTTTAAAGTTTATAATTTTGGGTTAGGGTTTAGGGTTTAGTGTTTAGGCTTTAGGGTTTTTAGGGTTTTGGTTTAGGGTTAGCTTAGGGTTTAGGGTTAGTTTAGGGTTTAGGGTTCTTAGGATTACTTTAGGGTTTATGGTTTTTAGTTAGGTTTATTTTTTATCTTTATTTTGTTTAGGGTTTTTATTTTAGTTTACTTTCAGGATTAGGTTAAGGTTTAAGTTTATTTTTTAGTTGAGTTTTAGTTTTATTTTATTTTTTAAGTTTATGTTACATTATTTATTTTGAGGTTTAGGTTTAGGTTTTTATAAAATTTTTCTAGGTTTAGGATTTAGGTTTTTATTTAAGGTTTATTTTTAGGTTTTATTTTTTAATTTAGGTTTAGGTTTATTTTTAGTTCATTTTATTTTATTTAGTTTAGGTTTATGTTTAAGTTTAGCTTATTTTAGGTTTAGGTTTAGGTTTTATTTATTTTAGTTTAGTTTAGTTTAGTTTAGGTTTATGTTTATTTAATTTTATTTATTTTATTTATATTTTAGGTTTAGGTTTTTTTTATGTTTAGGGTTAAGATTTATTTTTTATTTATTTTTAAGTTTTATTTTTAGGTTTATTATTTAGGTTTAGGTTTTTACCATATTTTATTTTAGGCTTATTTTATTTTTATTTTATGTTTAGTTTTTATTTTATTAAGGTTTTTTATTCTTAGGTTTATTTTATTTTTTTAGTTTAGTTTAGCTTTTTCTTTAGTTTATTTTTATTTTTTTTACTTTATATTTAGGTTTAGGCTTAGGTTTCAGTTTAATTTTATTTTTTAATTTATTTAGATTTAGGTTTATTTATTTATTTTATATTTAGGTTTTATTTAGTTTAGTTTAGGGTTTAGGTTTGTAGGGTTTAAGGTTTAGAGTTTAGGGTTTTAGGTTTAGGGTTTTAGGGTTTAGGGTTTAGGGTTAGGCTTTAGGGTTTAGGATTTAGGGTTTAGTGTTTAAGCTTTATGGTTTAGGGATTTTAGGGATTAGGGATTAGGGTTTAGGGTTTATGGTTAGTTTAGGGTTTAAGCTTTAGGGTTTAGGGTTTTAGAGTTTAGAGATTAGGGTTTAGGATTAGGGTTAGGGTTAAGGTTTAGGATTTTGGGTTTAGGTTTAAGGTTAGTTTAGGGTTTAGGATTTAGGGTTAGTTTTAGGGTTAAGGGTTTAGAGTTTAGGGTTTAGGATTTAGGGTTAATGGTTTAAGGTTTAGCATTTAGGGTTTTTTAAAAAAAATAAGTAAACATGTAGGTTTAAGTTTATTTAGTTTATTATTTATTTATTTATTTTTTAGGTTTAATTTTAGTTTTTAATTAGTTCAATTTATTTATTTTAGGTTTATTTATTTTAGTTTAGGTTTTTTATTTTAATTTATTTTTTAGGCTTAGGTTTATGTTTATTTTGTTTATTTTATTTTTATTTTATTTTAGTTTTAGGCTTTATTTTTTATTTTGAGGTTTAGGTTTAGGTTTTATTTTATTTTTTTATTTTAGGTTTAGGTTTTATTTTAGGTTTATTTTTAGGTTTATTTTTTAGTTTAGGTTTAGGTTTATTTTAATTTATTTAGTTTAGGGTTTAGGTTTAGTTTATTTTAGGTTTAGGTTTATGTTTTATTTTTTAGTTTAATTTATTTTAGCTTAGGTTTACATTTATTTTATTTTGTTTATTTTAATTTTATTTTAGGTTTAGTTTTAATTTTTATTATAGGATTTGGTTTTTTTATTTATTTTTAGGTATAGGTTTTGTTTTAGTTTTTATTTTAGGTTTATTTTATTTTATTTTACATTTATTTTAATTTATTTAGTTTTTTATTTTTAGGTTTATTTTATTTTATAGTTTAGTTTAGGTTTTAATATATTTTATTTTAGTTTAGTTTTTATTTTTTATTTTATTTTATTTTTAGGTTTAGGTTTTAGTTTAGCTTTATATTTTATTTTATTTTTTTATTTTGGTTTATGTTTATTTATTTATTTTATTTATAGGTCTTATTATGTTTAAGTTTAGGTTTTAGGTTAGGTTTAGGGTTTAGGGTTTAGGGTTTAGCATTTAGGGTTTAGGGTTTGGGATTTAGGTTTTAGGGTTTAGGGTTGTAGATTTTAGGGTTTAGGGTTTAGGGTTTAGGGTTTAGGGTATAGGTTTAGAGTTTAGGGTTTGGGGTTTAGGTTTTAGGGTTTAGGGTTGTAGATTTTAGGGTTTTGGGTTTAGGGTTTAGGGTTTTAAGTTTTTTAATTTGTTTTTATTTTTTTTAAAATTGTAATATTTTTTAAAATTAAGTAAACTCATAGGTTTTTTATTATTTTGTTTATTTATTGTTCATTTTAGTTTATTTTATTTTATTTATTTAAATTTAATTTTTTATTTAGTTTCATTTATTTATTTTAGATATATTTATTTTAGTTTATTTTTTATGTTCAGGTTTACTTTTTAGTTTAGTTATATTTTTATTTTATTTTTTAGGATAATGTTTTATTTTTTTAATTTAGGATTATTTTTAAATTTAATTTCTTAGTTTAGGTTAAAGTTTACTTTTATTTTATTTTAATTTTTTTTAGTTTAGGATTTAGGTTTAGTTTATTTTAGGTTTAGGTTTAGGTTTTAATTTTTTAAGTTTAGTTTATTTTAGTTTACATTTAGGTTTATTTTATTTTGTTTATCTTATTTATATTTAGGTTTTATATTTTGGTTTTTTTATATTTTATTTTATTTTATTTTATTGGGTTTAGTTTTTATTTATTTATTTTTAATTAGGTTTATTTATATATTTTTAGTTTATTTAGGTTTTTTATTTATTTTAGTTTAGTTTATTTATTTAATTATTATTTTATTTTAGGTTTAAGTTAGGTTTTAGTTTATGTTTTTATTTTATTTTATTATTTTATTCTATTTAGATTTTTGTTTTTTTGTTTATTTTCTTTTTATGTTTTATTTACTTTAAGTTTAGGTTTTTAGGTTTTTAGGGTTTAGGGTTTAGGGTTTAAAGGTTTAGGGTCTTAGAGTTTAGAGTTTTGTGTTAGGGTTTAGGGTTTAGTGTTTAGGCTTTAGGATTTTGGGTTTAGGGTTAGCTTAGGGTTTAGGGTTAGTTTAGGGTTTAGGGTTCTTAGGGTTAATTTAGGGTTTAGGGTTTTAGGTTTAGGATTATGCTTTGGGTTTGGTGTGTTTGGGTTTAGTTTTTTAGGTTTTTATATTTAGGTTTAGGGTTTGGGTTGTAGTTTTAGTGTTGTAGCTTTAGGGTTAAAGGTTTAGGATTAATTTTAGGGTTTAGGGTTAGGGTTTAATGTTTTGTATTTAGGGTTTTTTAGGGTTTAAGGTTTAGGGTTTTTTTAAAATTAAGTAAACAAGTAGGTTTAGGTTTTTTTAGTTTATTTTTATTTATTTTAGTTTATTTGTTTTTTATTTTTCTTTATGTTTATTTTTTATATTTATTTATTTTAGTTTAGGTTTTTTTATTTTAGTTTAATTTTCAGGTTTAGGTTTAGGTTTATGTTTCGTTTTATTTTTAGTTTTATTTTTAGTTTAGGTTTTATTTTTTATTTTTAGGTTTAAGTTTAAGTTTTTATTTTATTTTCTTAGTTTAGGTTTTAGGTTATTATTTTAGGTTTATTTTTAGGTTTGGTTTTTTAGTTTAGGTTTAGGTTTATTTTAAGTTTATTTTATTTTATTTACTTTAGGGTTTATGTTTAGTTTATTTTAGATTTAGGTTTAGGTTTTGTTAATTTTAGTTTAGTTTATTTTAGTTTAGGTTTACATTTATCTTATTTTATTTATTTTATTTTTATTTTAGGTTCAATTTTTATTTTTTGTTTAGGATTTAGGTTTGGTTTTGGTTTTTAGGGTTTAGGGTTTAAGGTTGTAGATTTTAGGATTTAGCGTTTAGGGTTTTGGGATAACGGTTTAGGGTTTAGGGTTTGGGGTTTATGTTTTAGGGTTTAGGGTTTAGATTTTTTTTTTTTACTTAGGTTTTAATTTATTTTTGTTTTTTTAAAATTTATTTCTTTATTCTAAATTAAGTTTTAGTTTAGGTTTATTTAGTTTATTTTTATTTATTTTAATTTAATTTATTTTTATTTTAATTTAGGTTTATTTTTATTTTTATTTAGCTTGTTTATTTATTTTAGGTTTATTTATTTTAGCTTATTTTGTAGGTTTGGGTTTATTTTAAGTTCAATTTTATTTTTATTTTATTTTTTAGGTTTAGGTTTTATTTTTTATTTTTAGGTTTAGGTTTAGATTTCTTTATTTTTTAGGTTTAGGTTTTAGGTTTTCATTTTTGTTTTATTTTTAGGTATTATTTTTTGTTTAGGTTTATATTTATTTTACTTTATTTTATTTTATTTAATTTAGGTTTAGGTTTAGTTTATTTTAGGTTTATATTTGAGGTTTTATTTATTTTAGTTTAGTTTTTCTTAGTTTAGGTTTAGGTTTATATTATTATTATTTTAGTTTTAGTTTTTTTTTTGTTTGTTTAGGGTTTAGGTTTTATTATTTTATTTATTTTTAGATTTTATTTGGGATTATTTTTTAAGTTTAGGTTTTTATTTAGTTTTTAATTTATTTTATTTTAGATTTATTTTATTTTTATTTTAGGTTTAGTTTTTATTTTTTTAATTTGGTTTAGTTTAGATTTTTATTTATTTTATTTTAGTTTAGTTTTTATTTTCAATTTTATTTTCTTTTTAGGTTTAAGTTTAGGTTTTTAGCTTTTTTTAAGGTTTAGGTTTGGTTTAGGTTTTATTTTAGGTTTATTTTAGGTTTAATTTTTTTAGTTTAGGTTTAGGTTTACTTTTAGTTTATTTTATTTTATTTAGTTTACGACTTAGGTTTAGTTTATTTCAGGTTTAGGTTTACTTTTAGTTTAATTTAATTTTATTTATTTTAGTTTAGTTTATCTTAGTTTAGGTTTAGGTTTATATTATTGTTATTTTAGGTTTAGGTTTTTTTAGTTTAGGGTTTAGATTTTATTTTTTATTTTTTTAGGTTTATTTTTTAGGTTTATATTTTAGTTTATTTTATTTTATTTTAAGTTTATTTTTTATTTTAGGTTTAGTTTTTATTTTATTTAGGTTTTCTATTTTTTAAGTTTAGTTTATGTTTTTATTAATTATATTTTAGTTAAGTCTTTGTTTTTTTATTTTATTTTCTTTTTAGGTTAAGCTTTTAGTTTATGTTTTTATATTATTTTATTTTTTCATTTTATTTTGATTTGGTTTTATTAATTTTAGGTTTATTTAGTTTATTTAGGTTTTCAACTTTTTTTGGGTTTATGGTTTAGCTCATAGGTTTTTATTTTAGGTTTATTTTAAGGTTTTTTTAGTTTAGGTTTAGATTAACTTTTAGTTTATTTTATTTTATTTAGTTTAGGATTTAGGTTTAATTTATTTTAGGTTTAAATAATTTTAGTTTATGTTTAGTTTTATTTTTAGTGTAGTGTTTGGATTTTGTTTTTTATTTATTTTTAGGTTTATTTTTTAGGTTTGGCTTTTATTTAGTTTTATTTTAGGTTTATTTTTTTTTATTTATTTTTTTAGGTTTTATTTTTTTTATTTTAGTTTAGGTTTTAATTTATTTTATTTTAGTTTATTTTTCTTTTTATATTTTATTTTTGTTTTAGGTTTAAGTTTAAGTTTTTTTTATGTTTTAATTTAATTTATTTTTTTCATTCTATTTATGTTTTAGTTTTTCTATTTATTTTATTTTTAGGGTTTATTTACTTTAAGTTTAGGTTTTTTTATTTTATGATTTAGGTTTAGGGTTTAGGGTTTAGTTAGGGTTAGGTTTTTGGGGTTTAGGGTTTAGGTTTGGGTTTATGTTTAGGCATTGTTTAGGGTTTAGGGTTTATGGTTAGGTTTAGTTAGTTTAGTTTAGGGTTTAGGGTTTAGGTTTATGGTTTAGGGTTAATTTAAAATTTAGGATTTAGGGTTTTAGATTTTAGGTTTAGGGTTTTAGGTTTAGGTTTAGGGTTTTTTTTAAGATTTAGGGTAAGTTTAGGGTTTAGGTTGTAGGTTTAGGGTTTTAACTTTATGTATTTTAGGGTTTGAGGTTATTGTTTAGTTTTAATTTTAGTTTAGAGTTTTTTTAAAATTAAGTAAATTTAGGTTTAGGTTATTTTAGTTTATTTAGTTTCTTTATTTTAGTTAATTTATTTTATTTTCTTTCGTTTATATTTTATATTTATTTATTTTAGTTTAGGTTTTTTTTTATTTTTTTTTAGTTTAGGTTTAGGTTTATGTTTATATTTTAATTTAGTTTTATTTTTATTTTATTTTTTAGGTTTAGGTTTTATTTTTTATTTTTAGGTTTAAGTTTAAGTTTATATTTTATTTTTTTAAGTTTTAGTTTTAGGTCATTATTTTAGATTTATTTTTAGGTTTATTTTTTGGTTTAGGTTTAAACATTTTTGGTTTATTTTATTTTTATTTACTTTAGGGTTGAGGTTTGGTTTATTTTAGGATTAGGTTTAGGTTTTATTTATTTTAATTTAGTTTATTTTTGTTTAGGTTTAGGTTTATTTATTTTGTTTATTTTAGGTTTGGTTTTTTTTGTTTAAGGTTTAGGTTTCATTTTATTTATTTTTTTGTTTTATTTTTAGATATATTTTTTAGGTTTAGGTTTTTATTTAGTTTTTATTTTATTTTATTTTTATTTTTTGTTAGTATTTATTTTATTTAACTTTTTTACTTTTAGGATTATTTTATTTTTTTAGTTTAGTTGAGGTTTTTATTTATTTTATTTTAGTTTAGTTTTTATTTTTCATTTTATTTAATTTTTTGGTTTATATTTATGTTTAAGTTTAGGTTTAGATTTAAGTTTTAGAGTTAGTTATTATTTTATTTTATTTAGGTTTTGGTATTTTTCTTTATTTTATTTTTAAGTTTTTGATTAGTATATGTTTAGGTTTTTAGGTTTTTAGGGTTTAGAGTTTTGGGTTTAGTGTTTCAGGGTTTAATGTTTAGGTTTTAGGGTTTAGTGTTAGTTTTAGTATTTAGTGTTTAGGCTTAGGGATTTTTTAAAATTTTTTATTTTTTTATTTTTAGGGTTTATGGTTTAGGTTTTAGGTTTATGGTTTTATGGTTTATGTTTTGGTTTAGGGTTAGTTTAGTTTAGGTTTAGGGTTTTATTTTTTTTTAGAGAACAAATTATTCAACATTTCTTCTTTTTGATTTCATCAATCAAGTAACCCACCAAGTTCTTTAAGACACCGATGACATAGAGAAAAATGAGCACACAAGCATAAAACCCTATAACTAGACCATCTCTACTATAAAGACACTTCCATAAGTAGATCGTTCGACCATTCTTTTCTATAGTTTCCAATAGAACCACCCGGCTCTCGAGCGGGATCCACCATCATATCCTTTCTCCCTCTGCCACCATATAACCTCCATCCTCCCCTCCTCCATAACCACCTACTCGATCACAACCTCCATATCCCCATTAGATCTAAGCTAGTTGATGGTGATGTTCTTATCAGGTTAGCCCATTCTTAGGGTTTTTTAGGGTTAGTTTTAGGATTTAGGATTTTTTTAATTACGTAATCCATTAAGTTTAGGTTTATTTAGTTTATTTTTATTTGTTTTAGTTTATTTTATTTTTTATTTTTAATTAGTTTAGTTTATCTATTTTAGGTTTATATTTTTTAGTTTAGGCTTTTTATTTTAGGTTTAGGTTTATGTTTATTTTTTAGTTTAGTTTTATTTTTATTTTACTTTTAGGTTTAGGCTTTATTTTTTTATTTTTAGGTTTAGGTTTATGTTTTATTTTCTTTTTTTAGGTTTCGATTTTTATTTTAGGTTTATTTTAAGTTTTATTTTTTAGTTTAGGTTCAGGTTTAATTTTACTTTTTTTTTATTTTATTTAGTTTAGGATTTAGGATTAGTTTAGATTTAGGTTTAGGTTTAGGTTTTACTTATTTAAGCTTAGTTTATTATAGTTTTGGTTTAGGTTTATTTTATTTTATTTATTTTATTTTTATTTTTATTTTAGGTTTAGTTATTATTTTTAGTTTATCGTTTGGGTTTTATTTTCTTATTTATTTCTAGGTTTTATGTTTAGGTTTATATTTTATTTTTAGGTTTTTATTTAGTTTTTATTTTATTTTATTTTAGGTTTATTTTATTTTTATTTTTTGTTTATTATTTTTTTACATTTTTTATTCATAGGTTTATTTCATTTTTTAGTTTAGTTTAGGTTTTTATTTATTTTATTTTAGTTTATTTTTAATTTTTTTTATTATATTTTAGGTTTAGGTTTAGGTTTTAGTTTAGGTTTATATTTTTTTACATATTTTATTTTAAGTTTTATTTAGTTTATTTAAGTTTTAGTTTAGTTTAGGGTTTTAGTGTTTAGGGTTTAGGGTTTAGTTTAGGGTTTGGGGTTTAGGGTTTAGTGTTTGCTTTAGGGGTTTTAGGTTTATTTAGGGTTTTAGTTTTAGGGTTTAGGGGCAGGGTTTTAATTTAGGTTTATTTTGGGTTTAGTTTTTTTAGGTTTAGGTTTAGGATAAGGGTTAATTTAGGGTTTAGGTTTAGATTTTAGTTTAGGTTTAGGTTTAGTTAGGTTTAGGGTTTAGTTTATTTTAGTTTAGGGTTTATAGTTTAGGATTTTGGTTAATTTAGGGTTTAGGGTTTAGTTTGGTTTAGAATTTAATGTTTAGCATTGGGTTTAAGTTTTTTTTAAAAAATTTTAGGTTTAGGTTTATTTAGATTATTTTATATTTTTTATTTCAATTTTTTTTTTTAGTTTAATTTATTTTTTATGTTTATTTATTTTAGTTTTTTTTTTTTAGTTTATTTTTTACTTTAGGTTTAGGTTTATGTTTATTTTTAGTTTAGTTTTACTTTTTTATTTTATTTTTTTAGGTTTAGGTTTTTATTTTATTTTAGGTTTATAGGTTTTATTTTAATTTTAGTTTATGTTTTAAGTATTTATTTTAGGTTTATTTTTAAATTTTATTTTTTAGTTTAGGTTTATTTTTTAGTTTTTATATTTTATTTAATTTTGGTTTAGGTTTATTTTAGGTTTAGGTTTAGGTTTTATTTGTTTTAGTTTAGGTTATTTTTTAGTTTAGGTTTAGATTTATTTTATTTTTATTTAGGTTTATTTTTATTTATTTTAGGTTTAGGTTTTTTTATTTAGTTTTATTTTATTTTAAGTTTTATTTTATTTTACATTTTGGTTTGATTTTATTTTGGTATTTTATTTTAAGATTATTTTATTTTAGTTTAGTTTTAATTTTATTTTGTTTAGTTTATATTTTTATTTATTTTATTTAAGTTTAGTTTAGTTTAGGTTTTAGTATTTTAGTTAGTTTTATTTTATTTTATTTTTTATTTATTTAGGTTTATTTTTATTTATTTATTTTTAGGTTTTTTTGTTTTAGGTTTTAGGGTTTTGGGGTTTAGGGTTTAGGGTTTAGGGTTTTAGGTTTAGGTTTTAGGTTTAGGGTTTAGGGTTTAGGTTAGGCTTTAGGGTTTAGAGTTTAGGTTTAGGGTTTGTTTAGGGTTAGAGTGTTTTTTAAAGTAAGTAAACAGGTTTATGTTTATTTAATTTATTTATTTTATTTTTTATTTAGGTTTATTTTATTTTTATTTAGTTTAGTTTATTTATTTTAGGTTTATTTATTTTAACTTAGGTTTTATTTTAGATTATTTATAATTTTAGGTTTAGGTTTAAGTTTATTTTTTTAGTTTAGTTTTATTTTATTTAATTTTTTTTATGTTTAGGTTTTATTTTTTTATTTTTTAGGTTTAGGTTAGGTTTATTTATTTTATTTATTTAGGTTTAGGTTTAGGTTTTATTTTAGGTTTTATAGTTTAGGTTTAGGTTTATTTTATTTTATTTTATTTTATTTGGTTTATTTTTTAGTTTAGGTTTAGTTTATTTTATGTTTAGGTTTATTTTATTTTGTTTATTTTATTTTTATTTTAGGTTTAGTTTTTTTGGTTTAGGGTTTAGGTTTTCTTTTTTATTTATTTTTAGGTTTATTTTTTATGTTTAGATTTTTATTTAGTTTTTATTTTATTTTATCTTAGGTTTATTTTATTTTTATTTTACATTTAATTTTTTATTCATAGGTTTATTTTATTTTTTAATTTAGTTTATGTTTTTATTTATTTTATTTTAGTTTATTTTTCTTTTTTTGTTTATTTTATTTTTACATTTAGGTTTCAATTTTAGTTTAAGTTTTTATTTTATTTTATTTAGGTTTAGGTTAATAGGTTTTTAGGGTTTAGGGTTTAGGGTTTAGGGTATAGGGTTTAGGGTTTAAAGGTTTATGATTTAGGGTTAGGGTTTAGGGTTTAGTGTTTAGGGTTTAGGCTTTAGGCTTTAGGGTTTAGGGTTTGGGAATTGTGGTTTATGGTTTTAGGATTTAGGGATTACATATAGGGTTTACGGTTTAAGTTTTAGGTTTTGCGTTCATGTTTTAGTTTAGGGTTTAGAGTGTTTATTTTTTTTAACAGTGAACAAATTCAGATTCAACATTTCTTTTTTTCGATTTCATTAATCAAGTAACACACCAAGTTCTCTAAGGCACAAGCGACGACATTGATAAAAAATGAGCATGCATAGAGCAAATCAAAACTCTAGATAACTAGAACTGTCTATATAGTTCCATAAGCGAGCAGTTGGATCTCAGCTCTTTTCTCCAATTCCCATCAGAACCACCACGACCTCTTGAATAGCGGGATCCACCATCATATCCCAATCTCTCCCTGCACCAGATGTAACCTATCACTCCTCCCTCCTCCTACCACCACTTGTTAGACCACCACTCCATATCCACAACCTCTAGATCTCCCACCACTGCGATAGCGCCTCACTTCACCTCCTCTAGGTGAGCATGGTTGATGGTGATGTTCATGCCGTCAATCTTCTTCCCATTCTTTGGGTTTTGGTTTAGGTTTAAGTTTATTAGGTTTTAAGGATTAGGTTTATTTTTTTAATTTATTTAGTTACTTTAGGTTTAGGTTTAGGGATTGGGGTTTGGGGTTTGGGATATTTTTTTTAACTCAAATGATTTCATAACAAACAAGAAATTACCAAAACATGCAAGACATTATCCTCTAATGACTAATAAAATTGGATAAAATAAAATGTAATTAAAAAATTCACAAAAATAGTATATCACAAAATAATTTAACTTCTAGAGACAATAAAATTTTATTTGATAGAAAGCCAACAAAGCTTTGTCAAACAAGCTGAATCCCATTTCATCATCATTCCTCGGAGCTCTTCCTTCTTCTCTTCCTGCGAGCGAGAGCGGCAAGAGTACTAAAAGCATGCATTTGCCACAACAAATTTACTAAGATCCAAATACCTTAACCTTCTTGGCTCGGTATGTGTGTCATGGCAATCGTGATGGTGTGGACACTCTTAGCGTTGATGAACATGTGGGGGGAGTTTGGGATAAGAGGGCAAGTGAGAGAAGTGATCATTGAAAGGCCTACGAAAACTTCTCGATGAGATCTTGTTTAGTGAGGTCAAGTACCCTCAACATCAATCCATCATCATAGATTGGATGATAAAGCCATAAGAGAATGGCCTAAACTTAGCGAGTGTAGCCTCGAGGATCCCACCTCATCTTTTTTAATTAGCTTAATGGTGATAAATTGGTACCCTTGTTGATCTTAGTTAGGATATTGAACCTAGAAGAAGAAGAAGTTTGTGAAGGATCTAGACCAATGTTGCTGGAGGAACCACATCAATAGGTGCAATAAGACCAACAGGCGGAGCACCAACTTTGTATTTCGCAACCTCTTCACTCACTTCTTTAAGATCACCTTTCATAAAAATTAGCTCAATCGGGGGTTAGATTTTAGGGTTTTAGGGTTAATGTTTTTAGGGTTTAGGGTTTAGGTTTAGGGTTAGAGTTTAGGGTTTAGGGTTTAGGGTTTAAAGTTTAGGGTTTAGGGTTCAGGGTTTTTTAGGCTTTAGGGTTTAGGGTTTTTAGGCTTTAGGGTTTAGGTTTAGGGGGTTAGTTTAGTTTAGGTTTAGGGTTTTTAGGGTTTAGGGTTTTTTTTAAAATCAAGTAAATGGTAAGTTTAGGATTATTTAGTTTATTTATTATTTCTTTTAGTTTGTTTTACTTTTTTTATTTATGTTTATTTTTATTTAGTTTAGTTTATTTATTTTAGGTTTCTTTATTTTAGTTTAGGTTTTTTATTTTTGTTTATTTTTTAGGTTTAGGTTTATTTTTTTAGTTGAGTTTTATTTTTATTTTATTTTTAAGTTTAGGTTTTATTTTTTATTTTTAGGTTTAGGTTTAGGTTTAAGTTTTTATTTAAGGTTTGTTTTTAGATTTTATTTTTTAGTTTAGGTTTAGGTTTATTTTTAGTTTAGTTTATTTTATTTAGTTTAGGTTTAGGTTTAGATTTAGTTTATTTTAGGTTTAAGTTTTGGTTTTATTTATTTTAGTTTAGGTTATTTTAGTTTAAGTTTAAGTTTATTTTACTTTATTTATTTTATTTTATTTTAGGTTTAGTTTTTTTTAGTTTTGGGTTTAGGTTTTATTTATTATATATTTTTAGATTTATTTTTTAGGTTTAGGTTTTTATTTTATATTATTTTAGGTTTATTTTATTTTTATTTTACATTTAGTTTTATTTTATTTAGGTCTTTTAAAGTTTATTTTATTTTTTAATTTAGTTTTGGTTTTTAATTATTTTATTTTAGTTTATTTTTATTTTTTATTTTATTTTATTTTTATGTTTAGGTTTTATCTTAGGTTTTTATTTTATTTAGGTTTAGGTTTTTTATTTATTTTATTTTTAGGTTTTATTTAGTTTAGGATTAGGTTTTTAGGTTTTTAGGGTTTAGGGTATAGGGTTAATGGTTTATGATTTAGGGTTTAGGGTTTAGCATTTTAGGGTTTAGGGTTTTGGGGTTTAGGGTTTAGGGTTTAGGGTTTAGTGTTTAGGTTTTAGGGTTTAGGGTTTTTAGGGTTTAAGGTTTAATGTTTAGAGTTTTTTTTTTAAACTAAAAGGAATTTATTGCTCAAAAAATAGGTACAAGAAGACCATATTAGAGACTAAACTCAAGAAAAAAAGAAACTACTACTCAAATGCAGAATAGAAGAATCCTAAAGAGTTTAGTCCCTAAACTAATAAATCAAAGAGAAATAAAGAAAAAAAAAACAATGACAAAACTAAGAAAGCCAAGCAAAAGGCAAAAAGGGGAAGAATCCACGGAGCTCCAAAAGAACCTTGAAGAGACAAAGATCCATAAGAAATGGAAACCTCCGAAAACAACTCCACCATCTAAGAAAAGAGACCATTAGTAAGACTCCAACTCTCCAAGAAGAATAAAAGACCAACTAAAAAGAGAACCTACAACCAAGAAATCTCGAAGGAGATCAAAAACATAAAGAGAAAAAAACTCAGGCTGAGATATGAGAAAAGAAGGATAATCACAATAATGAGGGGCATCAAATCCTAAGTGTATCCAACTTCAAAGAAGGGTTACAAATAGGAAAAGTCACCAGCCACAAAAATATCAAGAAAAAAATCCATCATATCATCATAGCCATCCCAACCAAAGAAAATATAAACTATCATAATAGCGACCAAACAAAATTGAAGCTAAGGAAATAAAAGAAAGGAGACCAACAGATAAAATTAACATAAGGCAATCCCAACAAAACAAAATATGAACACCTCTTAAAAGAGGGAGAAAAAAGCTCACACAAAAAAAAAAAAAAAAAAAAGAAAGAACCCTAACAAAGCCAACAAAGCCAACAATAATACCAATCCAAAGCCACCAAGGCACCAACCAAAGGAAAGGAAATATTGATAACTCTTATTTTGATACTCTTTAGATTTTGTTGGAAGGTGAAAATATTGATAATTATCTTTTTAATAAAGCTATTTTTCTCGTCCTTCACTTCAATTCTAACATGCATACTATTTCGATTTTAGTAATGTTGTGGATGATTCAATGCTTTTATTTGAAATTAATAGCCGATCACCATGCCTTTATAACAATAATGATTCATTTTGAATGGAGAGAAAGGACATGATTATAAAAATTTATAAGAAGAAAAGTGGTAATACCCTCCTCACTTACCAAGAGTAACTCATTTTAAAGCTTCTTGAAATAACTCTCCTTCCCGGGAGGTTTTTATTTTGGCTAGTTTTCTTCGAACTTTGTTGTGTGTTTCTTCTATCTAGAGTATTGGCTTCTTGGCTAATTTTCCTCTTTTTATATTTAAACTTCCTTTGCTCTCATGGGTGCTCTTTAACATTGGTTTTGTCTAGTGGCTTTGTTCCACATGGCTTGCCTTTCTTTGGTTGGTTCTTTGATCTCTTTGTTGGTGGTAGGTTCTTTGTCCAAATTGGTTTGTACATTGGCTAGTTATTTCTCAAGCTATTTATTTTATATATTGCTAGCCTTCTTCTTTTTTTTTCCTATTGGTTGGTTTGGTCAAGCTATTTTAAAAAGAAGCAAGAGAAGCAGAATCCAGATTTTTAGTATAATCTTCATGTAAGGGATTAAAATAAGATTCAAATTTTCTTTAGAAACACATAGCATATTACCAAAATTCTGAATAGAATTACCTGCCATAGAAAAACCATCATTTTGAACTAAAATAGAACTATTCACAATGAGAGAATTATTACAAGTATCTAAATCTTATTTTTTAAAAGAAAGATCACCAATATTAAAAAGATTGTCAGGACCAGAAGTTAAAATATCAAAAATAAGAACTTTCTTTTCACCACCATTCTTAATCCACAAAGGCAAACAAATAGTCTCTTTCCCATGATCTAAAGTAGACATAGGAGAAAGAGAAACAACATCCAACTGATTGGAAGAATTGGTGTTAACATTAACAATATTCAAACCTTCATCATGAAAAGACTTATGCATAACATCCAAACCATTATAATCATTAACCACAGCCTCTAAAGTCTTCCCTTTAACAAAATCATCTAAAGAAACACTTAGAGCATGATTATTAGTTAAAAAGTTTTCAGAAACATCAAAATTGCCTTTCACATTAGACAAATCATTGATAGGTAAATTTTTTTTAGAAGATTCATAAATCTGGTTTTGCAAAACATCAGAATTTTGAAAAGAATATTTTCCATTATCCAACTTAAGAGAATCATCAATTTTTCAACAATTGAATTCTTGGTGATTTTCTTCCTAAGAGGGATGAGCAATAAAGCATTCAAAAGTTTCATGCCCATGAATCTTACAATGATTTCAAAATGGGAAAGTTCTCAAAAATAACTTTTTGAAAGTAATCACATTTCTCTGAACCCAACCAAATTTATTTTGGATATTTTTTATTAATATTAATCTCTACAAGAATTCTAGCAACATACGATCTAGAAGAAGCAACTATTACTTGATCAACTTCCAAAGGCCAACCAAAAATCAACCCAATAGCATAAACAAACAGATAATTAAATAGATGAATCCTCATGTTAGGTAAAGAAATCCAAATGGGAACATAGGAGACTCTTCATTAACATCAAACATAGGCATCCAATTCAGAATACGAATTTGATAATTAAAAATATAGTAAGAACGCCTAGAAAAAATTATTCTATAATCAAGGTCATTAGAATGTTTAATTAGAACATGCCTTGTATCAATCGGCCCAATAGAAAAAGAACCTGATCAATTTAAGCTATTAAAAAAGGAACGAATATCTTCCATCTTTGGCCATTTAAATGAAAACTTTCCAATCATAGAAAAAGCAAAAGGCTCAGTTAATCTTTCAAGATCCTCATCTGAAATCATAATTACTAGAGTACCTTTAAAAGTCTTATGAAGTAAATTCAAAGGAGGCTTTGTGGAGGAATTCTTACCAGCTAAAGCCTCATTGAAAGATTTAGTAGCAATAGGTAATTTAGAGGTAGGGGTACCCAAAATCGATGCCTAGCGATCCATCAACAAGGATTTACCCCATGGATTTCAAGAAATCGATGCCATGGTCATTGTGCCATGATAAGACAAGATCGCCCAAGGCCAAAATCTATAAGGAATCCAAGGAGAAAGCACTCAAAACTCACCAAGAATGAGGATCCCAAAATTTCAATAAGAGGTTTAGTTTAGTTTTAGGTTTAGGTTTTAGGTTTAGTGTTTATTAGTTATTATTAGGTTTTATTAGTTTTATGTTATTATTAGTTTTTTTTTTAGTTTTATGTTTAGTTTAGTTAGTTTAGTTTTAGCTAGGTTATTAGTTATTATTATTTTTTGGTTAGTTTAGGGGGGGTGGGGTTAGGTTTAGTTTATTAGTTTATTTACTTTTTGTTTATTTCTTATGGTTTTACTTTATTTTAGTTTATTTATTTATTATTAGATTATTAGTTAGTTAGTTATTTATTTAGTTTAGTTAGTTATTATTAGTTTATGGTTTTATTATTATTTAAGTTTTAGTTAGTTTTAGTTAGTGGTTTAGTTTTATTAGTTTTGTTTTGTTAATTTATTTATTAGTTTATTAGTTTATTTGTGGGTTTAGGTTTATTAATTTATTATTATTACTTTTTTAGTTTAGTTTATGGTTTAATTTTTTATTAGTTATTATTAGTTATTTATTATTTATTATTATTTTTAGTTTAGTTAGTTGGTTTATTTTTAGTTTTATTTTAGATTATTATTTTTAGTTTATTATTATTATTAGTTTATGTTTAATATTAATAATAATAATAATATTATTATTTAATTTATTTATTTAGTTAGGGTTTAGGGTTTAGTTATTTAGTTATTTATTAGTTAGTTTATTATTATTTTTATTATTTTTATTTAGTTATTAGTTATTATTATTATTATTATTATTATTATTATTATTATTATTATTATTAGTTTTTATTAGTTTAGTTATTGTTAGTTAGTTTTTTTTATTATTAGTTATTATTATGTTTATTTATTAGTTAGTTTTTATGGTTTATTAGTTTAGGTTTAGGGTTTAGTTTTAGTTAGTTATTTAGTTATTTGTTTATTATTATTAATTTTATTAGTTTAGTTTTAGTGTTTATTATTTATTAAAGTTTAGGTTTATTTATTAATTATTTATTTTTATTAATTAGTTTTTTTAGTTAGTTTGTTTATTAGTTTGTTAATTTATTAGTTAGTTAGTTATTTATTTAGTTTAGTTAGTTATTGTTATTATTAGTTTATGGTTTTATTATTAATTAAGTTTTAGTTTATTTTAGTTAGTGGTTTAGTTTTATTAGTTTAGTTTTATTAGTTTATTTGTTAGTTTAGTGGTTTAGTTTATTAGTTTTATTAGTTTAGTTATGGGTTTAGGTTTATTAGTTTATTATTATTAATTTTTTAGTTTAGTTTATGGTTTAGTTTTTTTATTAGTTATTTTTGGTTATTTATTATTTATTATTACGATTGTGATTAGATTTTGGGTGATTTGATTTAATCCAATTAGATTAATCATAGCCATTAGACTTAGATCTAATGAGGAGAAAGCATGTTCTGCCATGTACGAGTTAGATAAGTATTAAGTAGCTAATCTCGCTGTTCCATGTGGAAAACACGTTGCATCAGTGCACCACATGGAGCCAATAGGATTAGGCTTTAATTTAGCTTAATTAATCATTTTAATGGATAAAAATTCTAAAAATCATTTAAAAATCATAGATAAAAAATGCAAATAAATACTTATTGTAAAGATATTTCAGAGGAGAATTAATTAAAATTTATCTTAACTAATTTTGATTAGTAATTAAGGTTTAATTAAAGTTTAATTACCAAATTAATTAGCTTAATTACTCCTTAATTATAAGAGCAATTGATACTTAATTTTGTGAGTTAATTTAATGGGATAACCTCTACCTCCCATAATTTTCTTGGGATTTATTGATCACTTAATTAGGAAAATGGACTAACTAAACCTTAACTACTCTTTTAAATAAATTAATGATTAATTAATCCCATGAAGAGTAATAAATTGGTTAATTAAGTTTATTAATCATTATTAAACAGTAAGTGAACTAAGGAATAGGGTTGGGACCCCTTTCCTTAAGTTCATTTCACCATTTTTTAAAATGAAATTAATTAATATTTAACTAATTAATAAATCACTTAATAAAATTAAAATCATAATCACATCGACCTTAACTAATTAAATCATGGGGCGATCTTTAGGTGTTTAATAACCTAAAGGATTTTAATGAAATTATAGTTAGTCCACATGTGTGGAAAAATCATAAGAGTAATTAATTAAGTCCTTTAATTTAATTAACTATTAATCATGAGCCAATTGCATTAAGCCCCTTTTATATCCAAGGATCATTGCAAGTTGATTCTCCATGCATGTTATGTTGGCTCATTATTATTTAGTTAATTACTTTAAGGTGACATAGGTAAAGGTAATTAATTCATCTAATTAAGGGTTCAACTTAATTAACCCATAAAATAAACTTAATTATGTTTCCTTAAATTAAATCAAATCACCACTATGGTAATGGGTTTAAAATAACAAGTGATGATTTCTCTTCTACTCTTTAAATTAAATCAAATCTAAAACTTAATTAATAAAGAAGCTTTGGTTTGCTTTAAATAATCTTATTTGATTTGATTGCCCTTAAGAACTAGTTTGGTTGAATTAATCACATGCTTATATTTGATTGTCCTCTTTCCAATCATATTAAACTTGGTATGTCATTTGAATTCATGCATCCATATTTTTAAAATCAAGTAAAAAAATGGATTTCTTTTATGTAAGCTTGCATGTGTTGATTTAATTTAAAATATGTGTGGCTATTATCACTATTAAATCCAAATGTACTTTTCAAAAGCTTATAAATGAATAATAATATGTGTTATGATGATAGTTTTAAATACATAAGAAATGCATGTAGTTATAGCTTAAGTGTATGAATGTTGTGTTCTCTTTCCTCTATTCATGTGTTGATTTATATAAGATTGAATGGCAATGGGTATATAGTCTAGACATCCTAGGAACATGAGGCTTTAGCTAGCCCCAAGGAGGTCATTTTATTACCTCACTTTTCTGGTTTAACAATGGTACGTACCCATTTGATTTCATTTTTATGTATTTCAACATTAAAATTTGGATAAAGCTTTAATTCATATATATAAATGATTCAATCAAAAAATATAGAATCTTTGCATGGTTTTCTTTCCCTCATTTATGCATACATCCATGTGTGTCCAAGAAAAACAAGTATATAGTCTGGACATCTCGGGAATATGAGGCTTTAGTTAGCCCCAAGGAAGTCATCTGATTACCTCACTTTCTCGATTTAACAGTGGCACATACTTGTCTATATCTTTGTACATGCATATGTATATGTGATTAGTGAATGAAAATCCCATTTTACATTAGAATTTCATGCATTCATAATTAGCTAAGTGGTTGAATTAATTATCCATATTATTTGGAGCTTACTTCCTATGTTCATGTATACAAATTTATATATGTTTGAATGCAAATGGGTATATAGTCTAGATATCCTGAGAATACGAGGCTTTAGCTAGCTCCAAGGAGGTCATTTAATTACCTCACTTTCTTGGTTTAACAATGGCACATGCCTATTTAATTTCATTCATATGTCCTTTTTTATAAGAATTTGGATAAAGTTTTAAATAAATTGATCAAATAAAATATAAATTCTAAACATACACATACATTCATCATTTAAGTGTGCTAAAATATGTTACATGTATAGATACACTTAAGATTAAATCATATGCATGTTACATGTGATGGAAAGGATTGATTTAATATATGTCATGTGGTAGTAATTCAATTAAATTAATCATAAGATGCCTTTCATTTTCAATAGGATTATTTAAAATGAACCTAAACTTAGCATTAATTAAATCATTTAATAAGCCATTCATTAAAGAGAACTAAATCAAATTAATATACTTTAGAAAGTGACTTAAGGTAAGGATGAAAGAGGGCAATCCTCTTTTCCTCCCTTTATAACATTTAGTTGCTAAGTGTAATAAAATGAAACAAAAGAAAACATAAATTAAAATTCTCAAATCAATTAAATGACTTCAAGTGAAATCAACCTTTCATGTTAAATTGAATCCTTCTACACTTAGATAATACACAATATGCCTAACAAGACTTACCACGCCTTAATACACATTAGAATTAAGTCACTACTTCTAGCTCTAAGTTAGGGATTGTATGGTATGATGTATGTTTTGTTTTATGATGTATTATTTTTTTTTTGATTGAATGTTAGGGTGTATGCTTTAGGAGATGATAGGCCAATATTAGCCTAATCATATTTTATGGGGTTATGCTTAAGGGATGCTTAAAAATAAATGTGAATGCTCTTTTTATAGGTTGCTTAAATACTTAAGAATAATTCAAGTTAGGATAGGTGGGCATAGTTACCCATGTGTAAGGTGCTAAGTCCAAATTATAAATACAACTGCTTGGGATTATATGTATATTTAGCTAACCTCTATTTTGTAGGTGTAGCTAGATTTACTTTTCCAATATAAATGTAATTTTTGCAATAGAAATTAGGATTAGTGCTATGGAGGATTAGGGTAAGTAATGGCCAGAAGGCTTTGTCCTGGGGTGCCCTATGATGCCTTTAAAGTAAGCACCATCCTAATCAAAGAAGGAACCAAATCAAAAAAATATGAAGAAAGAAGACCCCATAACATTTAATATAATTATAATTATTCTTTCATATTCTAGGTTGTATATAGAGTTCATACCCATCTTTTCTCTTTGAGTTGTATGGTGGTACCAACTGCACTTTTATTCTTTTATGATAGTTTATATAATTGTTTGATGTTATGTTTACATTGTGTATTAAGATAACATGATTTTAATAGTCTCATAAATGATTGATGCTTTAATGTGTGGCTTGGATAGGATTAGGCTCTTAGGATAAAAATAACTTTTCTACCCAATCATAACTAAATTTTAAACAACTCATAACCTTATCATAAAGCATAAGAAATAAATAAGATAATTAAAGATTTAGCAACACATATGGTTGTATGTTTCACATCATGTATGCATATTCTTTCTCTCTTGAACATGAAGGATCTCCATCTTGGATGATAAAGAATGCTTGACTGTGAGGGCATCCCTGGTGGAGAACACCTTCTTCTAGCTGATTTAACCCATAACCTATTTCATCATGCATTTAGGCATAAGAAATCCTAAAAGCCCTGTCAAAATGATCTATCTAAAATGAAATAAAATTTGAAAAGATTTTGCATCTATAGATTAAGTCATATGCTCATGTCACTCATGCTTGTCTCTTAGGAGTGTTTAGGACTTTAGTCTCTTTCTTATTAAATAACCACCCTAGCTATCTTGCAATTAATAAGATCTACATGTTTTAAAATCATAGGAGTTAGTTGGTGAGTCTAGAAGTCGATAATTTATTCTCTTATGGAGGTAAACCCTTATGTCCATATAGATTTAGGTGTGCTTTAGCTCATACTAAAGCTCCTAGATTTAGGATATGTGGTGGATATTTTCTTGCTGAGCATAAATCCTCACCTCTTGGGCATTCCCACAACCTTGTGTTGGTGGATTATGAGCCCCAATAATCTAATTAAATTTCAACTCAAAACATATAAATCTCTTCAACTTCAAATTATAAATCACCATAGGATAGTTGGAATGATTATTAGGCTTCATAGTTTCATGAGAATTTCCTACTTATTTCATTTGGTTTAAAAAAAGTCTTTTCCTTGAACTTTCCCAATTGATTTTCAAATACAACAAATCATTTGATAGTCTAACCTTGAAATCTTTGAGATGATAATTGTCTACTTTAATTGAGAGTATTTTTAGAAAATTTCATTTCAAGATGTAATTATGGAGGCTTCTCCATAGGAACTTAAGAACCTTTTTAATATAAACTCTACTTAATTCATCCATGTAAAGTTGAGAAAAAATCTCTGGTACATTTGAAGACCTATCATGCCTTAGGAGTCCTTATTATGTGATTAGGTCTATTGTAGGGTGATGATGCCTCTATCTTTAGAGATAGTATATCATACCTCAATGTTGTACCTGATCACCTCAAAAAGTACCCCCTCCCCCCTCCATACATTTAAAAATAAACACCACAAGGCCCTCTTACCTTGTTCATTGAATCCGCTCAACATCATCCTTTCTTTTTGGAGTTTAGATATGTTGATCCTCAAGTAGGCAAGGGTTCTTAGACTCATAATATTGACTAATACACCTGGGTCAACCAACACTCTAGATAGCCTATATCAACATCTACTATAATGTAAAGCGGTTGTGCGATCATCCCTAAGTAAGTCTTCATCGAATGTAACTCTAAGATGTCTGAGTGGCATGCCTCCTCTTTAGTAGCGGTTAGCTAAGCATATCTCTAGATCAAGTAAGGCCTTATTAGAGGTTCTCTCATCTATTTGGATAAGACAAGGGCATCATAAATGCTTAACTTAGTGAAACTTTCTAAGGTGAGCTAGGACATTGTAATCAACTCTAGCTTGGTCCTCCACAAGCATATCCATGGGTGGAGCATCTTATGGAGGGCTTTGCTCACTAGAACCAATGACTTACTTACCTTATCACGGTGCTACCCTAGGAGGTAAAACTTTGTCACTATGTAGATTGACTTCAATGACATCGTGGAAAGATGAGCTTGTGGAAACTTCTACCTTCTTATCGGGCATACCTACAGCTTCTCCTATGGGATCCTCAGAGTCAGTTGACTCTAAGTCAATCTTAAGAGGTGAACCTGGTTAATTTAGAGAAGGATGGTCTAGCTCTAAATTATAAAGGAAAGAATCAGAACTATTAGAGCTATTATTTTTATTTATACTTGGAGAGCTTTGAATAGGAATGAAATCAAGAGCATCAAAAGTAAACAATAAATAAGTAGAATCAACTTTCTTCATTAATTACTTTTTGGGTGGAGGTACATGATAGAAATCAAGTAAAGTATGCAGAGTAAAGGATTTAGTTCTCTTATCCATAGATGCAATCTTCTTGGTTGAAGAGGAGCTAGAAGAAGAGGTGGTAGCTGCGGTGGAGAGAAGTATTGGACTCAAACTATGCTACTTGGACTATCCCAAACAAGTATCGTATTGTTCTTTGGGTCACCCTCCCCGAGTTATCCTTTGCAACTAGCAAACCTTCCTTGGTGTTGGAGGTTTGAGCAACTTCATGCACTTGCAAGGAAAGCTTCTTGATCTTAGAAATGATCTTCTTAAAGGTTTGGGATTGGGAGATATCTTAACCTTCTTTGGTGTTAAGAGGATCACAAGTATCCCCAAGGATTACTCTAACGAACTGGATGGTTGTTCTAATAAGTATTCCTTAGGATAATTATGGCTCTCAACTTGTAGTTGTGCTCAAGATAACCCTTAAAATTGATACAATCCTCTAAGACATGGCCTAACATGCGGTGGTAGGGGCAATAGCTAGGATCATCATTCTTGCCCACTTCTTCCAGCCTCTTAAGCTCTAGTAACTAAAAGTCAGATTTCTTTAAAAGATTCTTAAAGATTTTCCTAACTACCTCTCTCTTGAATGAATATGACTTATTTAATCTGTCATCAAGAGTAGGTGGAAAGTAGCTACCTGGCGATGGATATGAATAACACTGTTGGGTAGGCTGCTAAGGTGGTGGAAATGATCATTGTGGTGGCTGTGGTGGACGGTATAATGGCCGAGGTGGTGGAAGAGGTGGGAAAGGAGGTTACTGAGCTCGAAGTCTCCCATACTGAACTCTGGTTGGCTGCTTCCCTTTGTCCACTAACATAACTATCCCCGGCTTCTTCTTAAACACCATTAGCTTAGGCCTAAATGATTGGTCAGGAAAGGGTAACTATTTGGCTTCCTCTTATAGGCTAGCCACCTTATTGATTAATTTCTTGAATGTTTTGATGGTAAAGCCCTTAAGCATGAAGGCAATGGATATTCATGAGAAGAATCTCAACGGCATGCTCTTCAGATAGCTGTAGTTCTCATTTCATACTTAGGTTGCGCCACCTGAGAATATAATCAACAAGGGACTCATTGAGTTTCTGTTTCTTTACAATGAAGTCGCCTACAATCACCCTCTCCTAAGCTCTAGCAAACCTCTTGATAAAGAGGTGCTCCAACTCAGCAAAAGTCTTCATAGAACCATTGGGCATTATACCAATCAAATGCAACACTACGACTTAGCAAAAGGTGGAAGAGGAGTGCATTCGCCACTTAAATACAGCAACTCTAAAGTGTGTAATGTGTTATTGTGGGTTCCCACCAGATCTTGAAGGATGGTGGCCTAAATAAAATAAAAACTAAATAATAACCTAAATCTAAAAATAAACCTAAAATAAATAAAAATAAAACCTAAACCTTAAACTAAAAAAACCATAAACCTAAAATAAACAAAATAAACTAAACCTAAACTAAAATAAATAAAACCTAAACCTAAACCTAAAATAAAATAAAATAAAATAAACTAAAAAACTAAACTAAAAAAACATAAAATAAACAAATAAAAAACCTAAAACCTAAACCTACAAAATAAAATAAAAACCAAACATAAACCTAAAATAAAACTTACACCTATAAATAAAATAAAACTAAATAGATAAAACTCAAAACTATAAAATAAAAAAACACATAAATAATAAATAAAAATTAAAATAAAATAAACTAAATACATATAAAAAATAAATAAATAATAATAAAATAAAATAAAATAAAATAAATAAATAACTAAACTGGTTTCTTTTTTTTAAAACCCTAAACCCACTAAATCTAAACCTAAACCTAAATCATAAATAAATCCTACCAAAACTAAACTCCACTAAACTAACCAACCCTCCTAAACCCACCCAAACCCTTAAAACTCTAAACTGAGCCCCCATACCCCAACTAAACTCTACCTTTAACCAACTCTACCTAAACTCCAAAACATAAACCCTAATGACCAAACTAACCCTGACCTAAAACTGACTAATAATAAATAAAATAAAATAAAACTAAACTAAAATAAATCATAAAATGTATAATCTATAAATAAAACTTAAACCTAAACCTATAAATAAACTAAACCAAAATAAATGAAATAAACTAAACTAAAACTTAAATAAACCTACTAAATGAACAAAATAAAACCTAAACTAAAAAATAAAATAAATAAAATAAAAAACTAAATAAAATAAATAAAGAAGCTAAAATAAATATTAATTTACCATTTGAGAAAAAAATAAATAAATATTTAAAAAAATGACCCTAAAAAAACTACCTAAACTCTAAAAACCCTAAACCTAAATATGACCTTAAACTACCACTGAGCCCTAAAAACCGAAAATACCACCTACCAAAAAATACTGAGCTCTCTAAACCCAAACCCTGACTAATACCACTAATAAAACTAAAACTAAAAAACTTAAACTATAAACTACCCTAAATAAACCTAATATAACCCAAACCTAAACCCAAACCCTAAAGCTACATGAATAATAAAATAAAACACTAAACCAAAACCCTAAAAACCCTAAATAAAAAACCTAAAAACTACCTAAACTAAATAAACTAAATAAAATCTAAGTTAATTAAAATAAAATAAAATAAACCTAAATTAAAATAAAATAATAAATAATAAAATAAACTAAAATAAATAAATATGAACCTAAACTAAACTAAAAGATAAAATAAAAATAAAACCAATAAAATAAAAATTAACATAAAATAAATAAAATAAAATAAAATAAATAAAACCTAAACATAAAATACTAAAACCTAAATAAATAAAATAAAACCTAAACCTAAACTAAAACCTAAATAAAAATAATATAAACAAATAAATGAACCTAAACCTAAACTAAACTAAACTAAACTAAAATAAATAAAACCTAAATAAGCCTAAAATAAACTAAAATAAATAAACCTAAACTAAAAATAAAAAAATAAACCTAAAATAAAACCTAAACCTAAACCTAAATAAAAGAAAACCTAAACTTAAAATAAAAAAAAAATAAACTCTAAAAATAAACCTAAACCTAAACTAAAAAATAAACAAAATAAAACAAATAAAAATAAAATAAATATAAAATAAATAAATAAAACTATAAAAATAAAAATAAAATATAAAAAATAAATAAAAATAGACTAAATAAATAAAGGAAATGTTGAATCTAAATTGTTTCTATTAAAAGAAAAAAAAAACCAAAAACTCTAAACCCTAAACTAAAACCACCCTAAAAAAAACTAAACCCTAAACCTAAACCCTAAAATCAGAACCCTCCCTAAACCTAAAACCTAAAACCCTAAACCCTAAACCCTAAACCATAAAACTAAAATAAAAATCTAAATAAATCCTAAATGTCTAAAATAAATAAACAAAAATAAAATAAATAAATAAAATGCAAAACAAAATAAAATAAAATAGAAAATAAAATAAAAACATAAACTAAAAAACCTAAAACTAAACTAAACCTAAACCTAAAGAAAATAAAATAAAACTAAAAAATAAATTAATAAAACCTAAATACTAAAATAAATACTAAATAAAATAAACTAAACCAAAAATAAAAATAAAATAAACCTAAAATAAAGAAAATAAAAAATAAATAAAAAAAAAAAACCTAAAGTATAAATAAAATAAAAACTTAAAAAAAAAAAATAAAAAAATAAAATAAGAAACCTAAACTAAAATAAAATAAACTAAAATAAATAAACCTGAACCTAAACTTAAAATAAACAAAATAAAACCTAAACTAAACTAAAATAAATTAATAAATAAACAAATAAAAATAAACTAAAAAAAAAAATAAAACCTAAAAATAACATCTAAATAAAAAAACCTAAACTAACCTAAAAATAAAATAAAATTAAAACTAAAAAAATAAATAAAAATAAAACTAAACTAAAAAAATAAATAAATAAAAGATAAAAAAAAAAATAAAATAAAAAAGAAAATAAAATAAATTAAACTAGATAAAAAATAAAAATAAAACCAAATCAAAATAAATAAAATAAAATAAATCAATAAACCTAACCTAGTTTAATTAAAAAATAGAAAAAATTAAACAATGAAAAAAATCATAAAAAACCACCGAAAACCCAAAACCAAAACCAAAAAACTAAACCACAACCTAACCTGAGCCACAAACTTAAATAAAACCCTAAACCCTAAAATAAAACCCTAAAATCTAAAACCCTAAACCCTAAACCCAAAACAACAAAACCTAAACCCTAAACCTTAAAACCAAAACTAAACTAAATTAAATAAAATAAAAATAAAATAAATAAATAAATTTAACCTAAATAAAATAAATAAAATGATTAAGCCTAAATAGAAAAAAGAATAAAATAAAATTAAAACCTAAACCTAAAAATAAAATAAAATAAACTGATAAAAATAAACTAAAAATAAAATAAATTATAACTAAACCAAAAATAAAATAAACTTAAGAATAAAAACCTAAATAAAATAAAAACTAAGTAAAATAAAAATAAAATTAATGAGAATAAACATAAAATAAAATAAAATAAATACTAAATATAAACCTAAACTTAAAAATCCTAAAATAAATAAAAATAAAACCTAAACCTACTAAAAAAAAACCTAAATAATAAAAAAAAAACCAAAACCTAAAGTAAAATAAACTAAACTAAAAAAAAAATGAAAGCTAAACCTAAACAAAATAAACTAAACATAAACCTAAAAAAATAAATAAACTAAAAATAAACCTAAACTAAAAATAAAACCTAAAAAAATTGAAAATAAAACCTAAAACCTAAACCTAAAAATAAAATTAAAACCTAAACCTAAACCTAAAATAAAAAAATTAAACATGAACTAAATAAAATAAAACTAAAACAATAAAAATAAACTTATAAACCTAAACCTAAAAATAAACAATAAAATTTAAACTAAAATAAATAAACTAAATTAAATAAAATTAAAAATAAACATAAATAAAAATAAAAAAAGTATAATAAACTCAAATAAACTAAAATAAATATAAAATAAACTAAATAAACTAAATAAAACCTAAACTAGTTTATTTAATTTAAAAAACAAACCTTAAAATAAACAAACCCAAAAATAACAGAAAACCTAAACCTAATAAAATTTAAAAATAAACTAAACTAAAACTTGAATAAAAAATAAAAACTAAAAATAAATAAAAGTCAAAACCACAAGATAAACCCTAAAATAAAAATAAAAAACCAAAAATATAATAAACTAAACCCTATATCATAAATAAACCAAATAAACTGACTAAACTAAAAACTAACTAAAAACTAAACCTATATATTACCATAAACCCTGAGCCCTGACCTAGCCTCCATAAACCTGGGCCCTAAACTAACTGACTAAACTAAAATACTCTTTCACTTAAAAAAACTAATAAAATAAACTTCTAAAAAACTATCAATACTAAATACTAAATAAACCTCTAAATAAACCTAATAAATAAAATACTATAAATAAATAAAATAAATAAAAAAAATAAGACTCATATTCCTTACTTTTTTAAAATAAAAACAAATATTTAAAAATCTAAAAAACCCACTACCCTAAACTACCACCTAAACCAAACCTAAACAATACCCTAAACCCTAAACCCTACCCACCCAGATCTAAACCCTAAAACTAAAACCCTAAACAATACCAAACCTAAACCCTAAAACCTACCTAAACCTACTAAATAAAACCAAAAAAATAAAATAAATAAAATCTAAACTAAATAAAATAAATAAAACCTAAATAAAAATAAAATTAAATTAAAACCTAAAAATAAATAATACTAATAAATAAACTATATAAATAAATAAGAACTAAAATAAAAATAAATAATAAATAAAATAAATAAAATAAATAAAATAAAATTAAACATAATAAACATTTAAATAAAATAAATACTAAAATATAAACCTAAACTTAAAATAAATATATAAAAATAAACTAAACTAAATAAAAACCTAAACCTAAAATAAAAATAAAATAAACCAAACAAAAGTAAAATAAACTATAAAAAATAAACCTAAACCTAAACCTCTATATTAACTAAATAAAACCTAAATAAATAAACTAAAATAAAACCTAAACCTAAACTAAAAGTAAAACCTAAAATAAAATAAAATAAAACCTAAACTAAAAATAAAATAAAACTTAAACCTAAACCTAATAAAAATAAACCTAACTTAAAATAAAATAAAATAAAACAACTAAAAAAAAAATAATCATGCCTAAACTAACCTAAAAAAATAAACTAAAATAAACATTAACTAAAATAAATAAACTAAAATAAAATATACTAAACTAAATAAATTTAAAATAAACATAAATAAAAAATAAATAATAAAATAAACTAAAATAAATTAAAATAAAATAAAAATAAACTAAATAAACTAAACCTAGCTTAATTTTAAAAAAACTTAAATATTAAGCTAATAAACCCTAAAATAAAAATAAATAAAACCCCAAACTCTGGCATTTAAATACCTAAACTTGGTCAATACTGACCACAGGCACTAAATATAAAAGTAAAACCCACATACCTAGCCCATATCCTATCTACTGAGCCCTAAACCCAGATCCACCAAACTGAGCCAAAACCCACTCTGAGCCCTAACCAAATACTGTAAACCACAAAAACTATTAAACTCTAAACCCTAACCCTAATGACTCCTAAAAAACTGAGCCCTAGGAAGATTAGGCCACTACCCTGATCTGACCACCACTAAAGATCTGATCCAACCCTGAGCCCTGAGCCCTAAACACCTTAGGCCAAAAATCACAAAACCTAAAACCAAATCCTAAAAAAATAATAAAACTCCTAAAAAATAAAAAATCTAAAGCTAAAATTAAAATAAACTAAATAAATAAACTTAAAATAAATAAACTAAATAAATTAAAATAAAATACCAAAATAAATAAAATAAAATAAACTAAAATAAATAAAATAAACTAAATAAACATAAACCCTGCTTAATTTTTTGTTTTTTAAAAATTAAAACTAAATAAATCCTACCCTAATAAAAAAATAATAATCCTAAACCTAACCCTAAACTAACTCTAAATACCATGACTTACGCACTATATAACCTAAACCTAAAAATCCTTAAACTTAATCTAAAAACTACCCTAACCCTACATTAAATCCTGACCTACCACAAACCACTACCATAAAACTAAACTACTTAAACTAAACCTACCCTATAAACCTACTCTAACTAAACCACAACCTAAAAAACCCTAAACCCTAAACTGACTAAAATAAAACTAAACCACAAACTAAAAACCACAAACCTAAATGCTAACTTAAACCCTAAACAAAAGCCCTAAATTACTCCTTTTTCTCTCGCTCCTCTCCGGATTGTTCTCATTAATTTTTTACTTTTGGCATTTGGCTCCTCATTGTGATCATTTGTTTCTTGATTTCTCTCTTGGGTTGCTTATGTGACTCTCATGGATCATTCAATGGTGGAGGCTTGCTCTCCATGCTCATTGCTCTGATCGTGACTTTGCTCGATCCTAAAGGTACTTTGGATCGATTCATCTTAATGTACCTATCAAGTCTTTAAGGATGCTCTTTGGTAAGATCCACCTAATGCCTTAACTTAATTTTAACCTCATTCCATGGATTCGTGTCATGTGTTTTGAGATGTGGAGAAATTAGCTAAGCCTTTGAGTTCTCTTTGGTTGGTAAATTCTCACTACCCCTCTGATAATATCGATCTTTCTTCCATTAAAGCTTTGAGTCTTCACTATTGGTGATTGATCCTCGACATATCCTCATTCATTATCAAATAATTTAGATTATTCTGTCTTTGCCTCTCTATTTTGTGTATAATTGTCAAATCGGCTCTTGAAATGGTCCCCCTTTTGATGTCAAAGAGAATCCCCATTGTTCCTTTATGGCTTGCTTTTCCCAACATGAGAATTCACTATGTTACTCACCAAGTTTTGTTTTGCGGTTGGTGCTCTATTTGGTAGACCCTTCAAATTGATCAAGCCACTTGTCGCTAGATCTCAATCTGTTGTATCTTGGTTGAGATTGACATTACAAAAATACCCCAAAGAAGTTTGGATTGGTTGAAAAAATTGGATATAATCAAAAGTAGAATTTGAAAATTTCCTCTTTTGCACTCCTTGTAAGATTCATGGTCATGATAATTCGAATGCTTTGTGCTAACCTTAAAAGAATATATAGATACTAATACCTCTCTTGAGGAAAACCAATAAGTTAGCATATGTGCCTAAAGCTACTTATAATGGAATTCACCCTCCTACACCTACCACTTTATTACCTACTGATTTGTCGAATGAAAAACATTCTAAGCTTGGTATAAATACTACTATTGAGGTGTGTGCAAAAACTAATGATAACCTAGCACTACTCTACTTGTAATAATTTGGCTTCTCATGACAATCCTTTGCTTCATTTGAATATGACAATTTGAATGGGAATCTTATATTGGATCAAAATAATGTTGATCCTTTGGTGTCGACCAAAATCGAACATCATGGAAATGAAAATGATATTTTTACTAATGGTGCAAGAACCTCCCCTTCTATTTCTCTACAGTGATACTCAACATCAAATTTACTTTCGATCTTGAAGAAGAGAAATCACCCTACTAAAACATTGACTCTTACGGATTCCAAAACCAATCCCTTTTTGATGGAGATACTTTGGATCGATAGACCCTTCAAATTATTAAATAAAATCTTATAAAGCCAAAATGACTAATAATAACTTCACTAGAACCACGTTCTTCTCTAACACCTCACAAATAATTATGTCCTCCTCTTCCTTTTCTTTCCTTTTTCTTACCTTTTCCTTTGGTTTTATTATGATTAATTTTCTTATTTGGAATATCCGGGTTGTGGGACTCTCCTGCTTGTAGTGTTAGGAGCCTCTGCTCATAACATCAAATTTCTTATTATTGAGCCTTTCATTAACTCTTCCAAGATTGCCCATGTTGCTAATCACTTGGATTTCAAAATTTCTTCTTCAACTTAATATGATAATCATGACATTATTTTTTTATCATTACCATGGCATAACTTTAGACTTTGGCGGCGTCTTTGAGGACCCTCTTTAATTCTCTTTGGATCTCAATGACCTCACTTCTTGAGCATTTGGCGAGGAGCGATCATGCTCTTTGATCTCCAAAACTCCCTAACCCTTCTACTCCCTCACCTTTGGATTCCAAAATATGTGGATCCAACATGCGTTTCACTAATATTTTTTCACTAATTGGATTCCTCCACATGGGGATAATTCCATTAAAGGCATGATTGGTTTTATCTTAAGCTCAAGAGGCAACAAAACCTCAATTGGTGGAACAAGTATATTTTTAAAATCTTTTACCAATCTTAAAGCTATGGAACAAGTGGTTTGTTCTCTTGAAGAGAGGCTTACCATAAACGATGAGTTGAGCATTGCCAAAGAAGATTAATTACCAAAATATGGAAACCTATTGGTCAAAAAAAAGCTAGCAAACATATTGCGATGGAGAAACACTAGGTATTTCCATGTTATTTGTAATAGCGGAAAGCTTTAAACTTGATTAAGAAAATTAAGAACTCTAATGATAAATAAGCAATATTAAGGAAATCATACATCACTTTCAAAATTTATTAAACTCTAATCCTTCATTAGAAACCCCCTCCAACACCCATCTAATCCCTTTTATGATTAGCAATGAGGATAACCATTTGCTCACTATGCGTCCCTCAGAAACGGAGATTAGTAGTACTCTGAATAGCATGAACACGATTGTCGGCACGATGGTTTTATGACTCATTTCTTTGCATTGTTGGCTTTTATTAAATCTTGTTGATGTGTTATTGATTTCTTTGATGGCGCTCTATTCAGATATTTTCAAGTACTTATTGTCCTTATTCCCAAAATCAACAATCACGAATCTTGGGGTGATTTTAGACATTAGTCTTTGCACCTTTTTCCAAAACTCATTGCTAAATTAATTAATAATAGATTAGCCCCTAAAATCATCTCCTAATAAACCATTTGCTCACTATCTCTCCTAAGCATGGTATTTCTTATGAAATTCTTGAAATGGTTTCGATCATTTCTCACATTGTTGGCCTTTTTATCGATCTTTGATTGATTTCTTTGATGGCGGTATTAGATATTTGTAGTACTTATTGTCCTTATTAAAACCAACAATCACGAATCTTGACAACCCTATTAGTCTTTCCTTTTCAAAACTCATTGCTAAATTTTAATAATAATTAGATTTCATCTAAAATGGTTCATTAAAATAGAGCCATATTTGATAATATTCTTCTCGCTCAGAGTTCCCTATTGATGTTTCTTAGGAGGTAATATTCTCTTCAAATTGGATATCTCAAGCCTTTGACAACCTCTCTTTTTTCTCTTTCAAATCTTACATTTGTTTGGTTTCTCGATAATTTTATCCCTTATAAAAGTTGTATCTAATGTCTTTTCTATTATCATAAATGGTAGTCCCTTGGTTTCTTTCTTCAACCATGGTTTTGCGTCAAGGTGACCCTCTTTTTTCTTATTTTATCATTCTTTGAATATCTTTTGAGGAGCCTCAATGATCTTTTCATTAAAACTAACATGTTTATAAAAGTCATGGTGGTTTCTTTCTCATCTTAATGATGATTTTATAATCTTTGTGCTTCTCTTCAACATGTTAAAACTAAGAATCTCTTAAATGATTTTCAAGTTAGTGGACTCTTCCTTAATGAAAGAAAATCATTTTATTCCTCCTAAGATTACCAATAGACTAAATCAAATCTCAATTACTAATTTTAAGCAAAGTCAACTTCCCATTAATTATCTGGGCTTCTTTTTTAAAGGCGAAAAGATCTCATCTTTTGATGACCTTATTCAAAAATATATAATAAAATTTGGTTTGGGAATTTCATTTACTCTCTTTGGTGGTAGGCTTACCTTGATTAAGAGCACTCTTAATTCCATGCCTTTATATCTCATCCAAACCATTGTGTGACCATTTCTATCATCAAAAGAATTGAGCGTCTAAACAAATTTTTGGCTCCAATACCTCTTCTAAAAAATGCCTTGGACCTCTTGGTTTAAAGTTGTGGCACTTTTGTGAAGGTGGTCTTGGTTGTAAATCCATAAAAGAAGCTATCAATGCCTTTTCTTATAAACTCGAGTGGAATTTTAGGAGTAATCATAGTCTTTGGGCTAATTTCATGACTGCTAAATATTGCCAGGGTAAGCACCCCCTCATTTGTCCCTTTAAACGGGTGATTCTCCATGTGGAAAATACTTTGTTACGTAAATGGGATCAATCCTTAATTTTTTGGGGCATTAACTCACGGCTTCTTTCTTTTGGCAAGATAACGGAGTGGATGTGGATCCATTGATGACTTACTCCACCCATTCCATATTAGAGTAAACTCTTTAGCATAACAACAAGTGGAACAATAGTAAGCTTCTGATTTTATCCCTTTTACTTTCTTGAATATGGTTTGTACTATTCCTATAACTCCAAATAATCAAGAGATTCTCTTTAAGCTCTCACATAATGGTGATTTCAACCTCAAAATGTGTGGCTCCACATTAAAGATACTCATGAATATGTATCCCTACTTCTTATTCTTACTTGGTATTATGAAAAATTTTATATCCTGTTGATTCCTTGTTGTGGGGTAAAGGTTTTCATTTACCCTCTAAATGTCAATGTTTTCCATATTGAGAATGTTAATCATGTTTTTTTGTCAATGGGGCCATTGCTTCAAAACTTTGGATTTGGTATGATGATCTTTTTAACTTATCAATTTCAATGGCTCTCTTACTTTATATCAACTTCTTGAAATCTATTTTGATAATATTAAAGGTCACATTAAAATCATCATTGCTATCACTCTTATGGTTCATATGGATGGATCAAATGATGCAAAACATCGTGGGATCCCTATGAACCATGAGGATTATTGCTAGAACTAAAACAAAATTTGTGACTTGTTTAAAACCAATCTTATTCATTACAGACAATTCAAAGGTTGTAAATTGTGGCCAATAAAGCGGGTTTTATTCTTAGACCAACCTTATTGTCAAATGACAGATTGTTTATTGGAAAAAACCTCTTGACCATATTATTAAAATTAATCTTGAGGCTCTGTTTCATAATGGCTAGTTGTGGTGGCATTTTCAAAATTCTAAGGGTATAGTACTATGTGCTTTTGCTTATCCCCTTACTTCACTTTGTCCCATTCTTGAGCTTATGGCGGTTACAAAGCTCTTGAGATTTGCCTCAAAATGGCTCAATATTTGGATTGAGGTGGATGCTCTTCTGATTGATCTTTTGACTTCACCAAAATGAGCGACCTTTGTACTACCTCCTCAAGCAAACTAGAGCTCTTCTTTCCCAGTTGAATTTTAACATCACTCATGTTTGGTATGAAGGGAATGCTTGTGCTGACTACCTTGCCAATCTAGGTGCTAGATCAGATGGTATCATTTTCTTTGATCAACTCACCTTACCCAAACACTTATGGGGGTTAACTTGGATAATTGGGTTTCCTTATCTCGAGAACTTAACTAACCTTTTGATGTATACTTGGATTGGGTTTTTTGGCTATTTTCCTCCCATATTGGGCTTTCATTTTGCCTCTCTCTTTTGTTCTACTTTGTTTCTCCTCTCTTTGCTGGCTAGTCTATTTTTTTGATGGAAGGTCTTGTTTTGAGACTATTTCTTGATTGTTGTCTTTATGACTTATGGCTATTTTATGATTCTCGATTTTCTTACAATTAGTTTTATTATTAGCTGGGCTATTTTTGATCACACATGCTGTAGCAACTTCATCCTAGTTCTGTTTGTCATAGTCAGAATTCTCCTCTTTTATTTTGGGCTCATTTTTATGAACTCTCTACTCTTAATGGCTTTTCCTATGGTCAACTTGTTGGTATCCCCACTTAGTTGTTGGCTAAATTGGACCCTTGGGCTCTTGTTATCATTTGGACTTATGTCCCATGCTTTGAGTTTGGAGTTACTTAAAGGATTTTCATTCTATTTTCTTTGAGATCCCTGGGATTATCCATCGATTTCTTGGTTCTTTACTAATGCTTTTGGGTGGACTCTTGGCCAGCTTGTTGGTATTAATTGCCTTGGTTGTTGGCTGAACTAGATTATTACTCCATGTGTTTTCTATGGGGCTTTTGCAGTTTGCTTTCACCCTTTGATGTTGTTGATTCTTTGGGTGGATTTTGCTTTGAACCCCTTAATGGTTTATTATATGCCTTTCATCTTAATTCATTATTTTACTTTATTTGTTGTTGCTTTCTCCATCTTGCAGTTAAACTTGTTTTTATTATTGATATTTATCTGGATGGGTGGCTTTATGGCAAAACACTGGTTCTTGTTGTCTTGGTTATTTCTTATCTTGGATTTTTTGTCTTGGTTTTCAAGACTCTATGTTGGCTCAATCTATTGTTTTGGGATTTACGGGTCCTATGCTCGAGTTGTTTACATTCTTTGAGGATTTTTGGTGTTTCTTTGCAGATTCGCATTCAAGATTTTTATTATTATCTATATGGTTTTATCTACTCGATTGTGTGGCTTTATGGCCAACTTGTCCTTTCTATCTTGAATGTTGTTGTCCTAATTTGTTGTCTCTTGGTTTTGCCTTGGTTACATGTTTTTTATTCTAATGATGATACTCATTTGAATCCTATTGATCTTTTCTTTGGTGGGTTCCATTGTGGAAATACCTCTCTTGTTGGGTTGGCTCTCACGAATGTCTATTCTTGTCTTGTTGTTCATCACTGTTAGTTATGTTCTTCATTACACTTGTTGTCTCTATTCCCTCGATTGATTAGGTTTGTGCTATCTTATGCACTTTATCTTGATTGGGTGGTATTATGGCCTTCTTTACCTTTGTTATCTTCTTATCTTGGTTGTTTGTTAATGGATTATCAAATTTTTTTTGGTCCGAATGGTCTGGGGCAATGCTTTGATTGTATTCATTTGGTGCCTTTTTTGGTTGGTTGCAGTCCTTTTCCTGTGTTTGACTATGCTACTTTGGATATTGATAAGGGTTTCAACATGTTGCCTTCTCTACTGTATGCTCTTTCTGATTATGTTGTTTCTGATTGTTTTGGTCATTGGTGTCTGGGCTATGGCTTTTTTGATCTATGGTATTATGCTCTATCTACTGGGTTTCTAACCTTTGCTAGGTCTTTCGATTCTGTCCTTCTATCTTGGATGGCTATCTTGGTCTCTGCCTTGGCTATTTTTTTTGTCTTGGTTATCTGTGTCTTGTTTTTCTAGATTCTAATGTGGATCTAATTTGTATCTTGTTTTGATCTATCTTGGTGGGTTCCAATCTTTGCCTAACTATTTTTGTTGTTGGTTGTTTTTTTTTGATTGCCCTGCTATTTTGCTATTGTTTATTTTCGATCTGATCTACATTACCCTTGCTTTATTGGGTTGGCTTGTCTTTGCTCTCTTTGGAATGCAATCTCTCTTTGTCCCATGTTTCTTGTATTTGTCTTGGCTGCTCGCCTTGGTATTTTTTTTCTCTTGGTTATCTTCTTGTCATGTTTTGATTCTACTATGGATCCTATTTGGGGATCGATCTTGGAATGCAATCTCACTTGTTCCTTCTTGTCTTGGCTTTCTTGCACTTTATTTTTTTGGTCTTGGTTGTCTCATGTTTTTGGATTTTAATGTGGATCTATTTGGACTCCCATTTTCCCACTGGGATCTGGTTTGTCTTTGCTTACTCTTTGGAATACAATCTATTATTAAGGGGTACTATTCTTTATCTTTTCTTCTTTGCCTTCATTTTTTGTTGATCTAGATTCTGGTCTTTTATTCTTCTTCTTCTTTCTTTGATTGATTATCCTTATTGGGTATTTTCTTTACTTTTTGGTTTCTTTGCCTTCTGATTGTTTTTTGCCAACTATTGATATGGATATTAATAAGGCTTGTTCCAATCGCATTCTTTATTTTGATTGGGCTCATTTTAGACTTTTATCACCAGTATTGGCTGATTCATTTATATATCATATAATTGGGATGGTGTAACTTATAGACTCATTGACTTGCTTAGCGAGGATTTGACTACCTCTTATATCTTGTTTTCATATGGATGGTTTTATCTTATTTGATATATATAAGTATCCTCATGTCGGTGGCTATATGGAGGATCATTTTGCATGGGATCACTCATTGATGCCACTTAACAATTTTCTCTTTATATTCTTTATAGTTTCAATTAGGTTTAGGTAATAAAGCGAAGACTTTCAACCGGTTGTTATCTTCTCAGATTCTCTCTTGTCTATTTTGCGGTGATTCTCTCTTACAAGTTTGCTCCATATTGTCATGCATTCTCAAGTTCTTAGCGTGGCCTAACCTTTCTTTGGCTTATTATGTTTATCTACTTGTATCTTTTGATTGCTTTAATCTTTTTGCTTTTGGATGTACTTAGATAGGGATTTACTCCTTAGGTGATTGTAGCTCTTTGAGCAGTGGTTAGTTTATCCCTTTAAGGACCTTTGTAACCCCCTTTTTTGTGCAATAAAATACCATGAGCTTCCTTTAAAAAAATAAACCTAAAAACAAAAACCTAAAAAACTAAAAAATAAAATAAAATAAAACTACTAAAATAAACCTAAACCCAAAATAAACCAAAATATATAAAATAAAATAAAAAAAAATAAATAAAATAAAATAAGATAAATGAAAATAAAATATAAATAAACCTAAACAGGATAAATAAAAAATTCTAAAAAAAATAAAATAAACTAAATAACCCCAAACCCAAAAAAAATAAAACCTAAACCATAAAAAGAAACCTAAATAAAAAAAATGTTAAATAAAAATCCTAAACTAAATAACCATAAATCATAAAATAAAAAAATAAACCTACTGATACTAAATAATTAAAACCTAAACCTAAACCCAAACCCTACATTAAAACACAAAACCTGCAACCTAAAACCTTGATCCCACCCAAAAATAACCTAAACTAAACCAAATAAAAAATAAAATGTGAGCCTAAAACTAAAAACTAAAAGCTACTACCAAACAAGAAAACTAAACTATGAACTAAACTCTATTGTAAATTAAAATGTAAATAAAATGCTATAAAATAAAAACTAAACAAATAAAAATAAAATAAATAAAATAAAATAAAACTAAAATAAACCTAAAATAAAATGCAAACCTAAATAAACCTAAAATAAAATGTTAAAATAAAATAAAATAAATTAAATAATAAATAATAAAAATAAAATAAAAATCCTAAACTAAACTAAAAATCTACCTAAACCTAAAAATAAAACCACAAATAAATCTAAAATAAAAACATAAACCTAAAAAAATATTAAACCATAAATCATCTAAGAAAAAATAAAACCTAAAATAAAAATAACATAAAAAAACTAAATTAAAAAATAAACCTAAACTAATAAACCTAAAAAAAATAAACTAAGACAAAACTATAAAATAAATGAACTTAAATTAAATAAACTAAACTAAATAAAAAATAAAATAAACCTAAATAAAATTAAAATAAAATAATTAAGCATAAACTAAATAAATAAAAAAACCTGCCATTGCTAATTAAAAAAAAACCAAATCACGAAATCTAAAATAAAACCCTAAACCAAACCCTAAATGAAACCCTAAAACCATGACCCTAAACCTAAACCTATAAACCATAACCTGAACTAAACCCCAAACCACAAACCTTAAACCCCAAACCATAAAAACTAAACCCAAACCCTAAAACCCAAAAAACTTAGCTAAATAGAACATAAAAATAAAATTAATAAAAAAACCAAAACTAAATAAAATAAAATAAAATAAAATAAAAACATAAACTAAAACCTAAACCTAAAATAAAATAAATAAAATAAAACTAAGCAAAATAAAATAACTAAAAAAATATAAACTAAATAAAAAGAAAATAAACCTAAAATAAAAAAATAAAATCAAATAAATGTGAAATAAAAAAATAAAATAAATGTAAAATAAATTTAAAATAAATACTAAATAAAACTAAACCTAAAAATAAAAAAAAAAAATAAAAAAAATAAAACCTAAACCTAAACTAAAATAAACTAAACCTAAAATAAAGAAAACAAAATAAACCTAAAACTAAATCTAAACCTAAAATAAACTAAAGCTAAACCCTAAACTAAATAAAATAAAAGAAGCTAAAAATAAACCTAAACCTAAACTAAAAAAATAAAACCTAAAAATAGACCTAAAATAAAGAGCTAAAACCTAAACCTAAGAAAATGAAATAAAAACCTAAGCATTAACCTAAAAAAAGACCTAAACCTAAAAAATAAAATAAAAATAAAACTAAACTAGAAATGAACATAAACCTAATCCCAAACCTAAAAAAATAAACTAAAATAAAAAACATAAACTAAAATAATTGATCTTAAATTAAATAAAACTAAGTAATAAAAATAAAGTAAACACAAATAAATATAAAATTAAAATAGTAAAAGATAAATAAAATAAAGAAATAAATATAAACCTCTTAAGCTTAATAAAGAAAATTAAAATAAAACCACCTTGAGCACAAATACTATAAGTACTATAATCAGTGAATACTAAATAGACCTAAACCAGGCCTAAACCTGAAGCCATCCCAGACCTAAAATACAAAAAGCTAAAATGAACTTAAAGAAATAAAACCTAAGAAATAAAACTAACAAAATAAAAGGAAAATAAATAATAAAAGAAACAAAAATAAATAAAAAATAAAAATAAAATAAATAAAACCTCAAGTTAAAACAAAATAAAATAAAAAACTAAAAAAACTAAAAAATAAATAAATAAACCTAAATTAAACTAAAAGTAAATAAACCTAAAAATAAAAAAAACTAAAATCAAGCCTAAATAAAATAAAAAAAAATAAAAAAATAAAATAAAATAAAAAAAATAAAAACTAAATTTAAAATAAACCAAAAAATAAAACCTAAAAAAACCTAAACTAAACAAAAAAATAAACCTAAATAAAATAAAAAAATAAACCTAAATTAAAAATAAAAAGCTAAACCTAAACCTAAAATAAACTAAACCTAAACCCTAAACTAAATAAAATAAAATAACTAAACATAAACCTAAACCTAAACTAAAAAAAATAAACCTAAAACTAAACCAAAAAAAACCTAAAAAATAAAACCTAAACCCTAAACTAATAATAAAAAAAATAAACCTAAAATTAAAAATAAATAAACTAAACTAAAAAAATAAACATAAACCTAATCATAAACCTAAAAAATAAAATAAAATAAAAATCCTAAACTAAAATAAATAAACATGAAATAAATAAACTAAATTAAATAAAATTAAAAAATAAACCTAAATAAAAATATAAAATAAACTAAATAAACTAAGTTTACTTAAACCTACTAGTTTACTTAATATAAAAAACCTAAACTAAATTAAACCTAAACCCTAAACCCAAAATTAAAACTTACCCTAAACCTAAACTAAAACCCTAAACCTTAAATCTAAACTAACCCTAAACCTAAGCCTAAACCTAAACCCAAATCTAACCTAACTAAAACCTAAACCTAAAACCTAAACCTAATAAAACAATACTAAACAAATAATTATAATAAAACTAATAATTAATTAATAATAAATAATAAAACCTAACTAAAACTCATAAAATTAACTAAATAATTAATTATTAAACTATCAATAAACCTAAAAACTAAAACTAATAAAAATAACTTAAAATAATAATAATAACGAAAACCAAATAAACTAACTAAAACCATAAAACCTAATAAATAAACTAAACTAATAAATAAAATAATAGTAATAATAATAATAATAATAATAATAATAATAATAACTAATAAAAACTAACTAAAACTAATAATAGTAAATAATAATAATAATAATAATAATAATAATAATAATACTTATTATAAATTAATAAATAATAAAATTAATGATTAATTAATAACTAATAATAAAACCTAACTAAAACTCACAAAAGAAACTAAATAAATAATAATAAAACTAATAATAAACCTAAAACTAAAACTAATAAAAATAACTAAAAATAAATAATAAAAAACCAAATAAACTAACTAAAACCATAAAACCCTAATAAATAAACAAAAAAACTAACCAAAAATAATAAAATAATAATAATAATAATAATAATAATAATAATAATAAACTAATAAAAACTAACTAAAAAATAATAATAATAATAAATAATAATAATAATAATAAAAAAAACTAATAAAAATGAACTAAAATTAATAATAATAATAATAATAATAAACTAATAATAATAATAATAATAATAATAATAATAATAATAAACTAAATAATAAACTAAACCCTAAACTAATAAAACCAAAACCAATAAAACCCAATAATAACTAAACTAAAAAATAAAAAACTAAACTAAACTAAACCTAAAACCCTAAACTAATAAACTAAACTAAAAAATCCCAAAAAACTAATAAAACTAACTAAAGTAATAATAACTAATAAACAAAATAATAAAAAAACCCAAACTAAAATAAACCATAAACTAATACTTAAACAATAATTAAACTAAAACCTAATAAACTAATAAACTCTAAACTAAAACTAAATAAAAAACCAAAACTAAAAAAAACTAAACTAAAAATAATAAACCAAATAACCCCAATAAAGCAAAAAAAACACTAAACCTAAAACCAAATAATAAAACCATAACTCAAACTAAAACCCAAATGTAAAAAAAAAAAAACATAAAATAAAAAATAAAATTAAAACTAAATAAAAACCTAAACTTAAAAATAAAAACTAAAAATAAACCTAAAATAAAATAAAATAAACTAAAAAATTGAAAATCCTAAAACTAAAGAAATAAATAAATTAACCTAAACCTAAACTAAAAAATAAACCTAAACCTAAAGAAAATTAAACCTAAATTAAAACCTAAACCCTAACTCTAAACCTAAACCCTAAAACCATAAAACCTAATCACTAAAGCTAAACACTAAACCTAAACCTTAAACCCTAAACCATAAATCTTAAACCCTAAACCCTAAAACCCTAAACCTAAAACCTAAAACTAAACTTAACAAAACCTAAAAAATAAAATAAAATAAATAAAAAACCTAAACCTAAAGAAAATAAGAGAATAAAATAAAATAAAACCTAAACTAAAACCTAAACTTAAACCTAAAAATAAAATAAAACAAAATAATAAAAGTAAACTAAAATAAAATAAATAAAAACCTAAACTAAACAAAAAAAAAAATAAACTCAACCTAAGAATAAAAAACCTAAATAGAAACTAAATGTAAAATAAAAATAAAATAAACTTAAACTGAAATAAAATAAAAACTAAATAAAAACCTAAACCTAAAAATAAAACTTAAAAAATAAATAAAAAATAAAACCTAAACCCTAAACTAAAAAAAACTTAAACATATAATAAAAATAAAATAAATAAAATAAAATAAACCTAAAAACAAACTAAAATAAGCTAAACAAAAATAAATAAAACCTAAATCTAATCTAAAAAAAACTAAACCTAAACCAAAACTATATGAAATAAAATAAACTAAAAATAAGCCTAAATCCAAATTAAAAAATAAAACCTAAAACCTAAACCTAAAAAATTAAATAAAATCCTACACCAAAACTTATAAATTAAAAAAATTAAACCTAAACCTAAAAATAAAATAAAATAAAACTAAACTAAAACTAACATAAACCTAAACCTAAAAAAAAAATAAACTAAAATAAAAAAACCTAAACTAATATAAATAAACATAAAATAAATTCATTAAACTAATAAAAAAAAAAAATAAACCTAAAGAAAATATAAAAATAAACTAATAAACTAAATAAAACTAAACATATCAATTTACTTAATTTTTTTAAAACCTAAACTAAACCCTAACCCTAAACACTAAATCCAAAACCTTAAACTCTAAACCCTAAAACTAACCCTAAACCTACAACCCTAAACTCTAATCCCTAATCTCTAAACACTAAAAAACCTTAAACCTAAACTAAATCTAAAACCTAAACCTAAACCCTAAACCATAAACCTTAAACCCCTAAAACCCTAAATTTAAAAATAAAACAAAAATAAAACAAAAATAAAATAAAATAAAATATAAAAACCCTCTAAAACCCTAAACCCTAAAACCCTAAATCCTAAACCTTAATCTAACCTAAACCTATAACCCTAAACCCTAAACCTAAAACTAAAATGAAAAACTCAAACACTAAACCCTAACCCTAAACCCTAAACCCTAAACCTTAAAACCCTAAACTCTAAACACTAAATCCTAAATCCTAAACTCTAAACCCTAAAAACTAAACCCAATAAACCTAAAAACCTAAACCTAAACTAAATAAAACCTAAAAATAAAATAAATTTAAAAACCAAAACTTAAATAGAAAAACCTAAACTTAAAATAAACTAAATAAAAATAGAAAATAAACTAATTAAACTAAAAAAAACATAAACATAATTTACTAATAAAAAAACAAACCTAAACACTAAACCCTAAATCCTAAATTCTAAACCCTAACCTAACTAAACCCTAAACTAACCTAAACCTAAACCTAAACTTACAAAACCTAAAGTATAACACTAAACCCTAAACCTAAACTAAAGTAAAAACTAAACCTCAAATAACCTAAACTAAACCCTAAACCTAAACCTTAAATAGTATCCCTGACCATAAACCCTAAACTCACCCTAAACCATGCACCCAAAACCTTAAAACCCCTAAACCATAAAGCCTAAACCTTAAACCCTAAACAATAAACCTAAAACCCTAAACTCCAAACCCTAAACCCTTAACCCTAAAAACCCACAACCTTAAAGACTAAACACTAAACCTTATACCCTAAACCCTAAAACACAAACCTATACCTAATGCTAAAAATAAAAATTAAACTAAAATAAAATAAATAAAAACATAAACTAAACTAAAAAAAATAAAAAAACATAAATAAAATAAAAATTAAACCTAAAATTAAAATAAAATTAAATAAAAATTAAATAAAAATATGAACCTAAAAAATAAACCAAAAAAATAAAACCTAAAAATAAATAAAAAATAAAACCTAATCCCTAAATTAAAAAAACTTAAACTTAAAATAAAAATAAAATAAACCCAAACCTAAACTAAAATAAACTAAACTAAAATAAATAAAACATAAACCTAAAATAAACTAAACTTAAACCTAAACCTAAACTAAATAAAATAAAATAAATTAAAAATAAACCTAAACCTAAACCTAAAAATAAACCTAAAATAAAAACCTGAAACCTAAACCTCAAAAAATAAAACAAAACCTAAACCTAAACCTAATAATAAAAATTAAAACCTAAACTTAAAATAAAAATAAAAATATAACTAAACTAAAAAATAAACTAAAATAAATAAACCTAAAATCAATAAACTAAACTAAATAAAAATAAAAATAAAAAATAAATAAAAATAAAACTAAACTAGAAAATAAACCTAAACCCAAACCTAAATAACAACAACAACAACAACAAAAATAAGAAGTAGAAGCCTTTATCCCACTAAGTGGGGTCGACTACTTGTGTCCTATTATTTGTCAAATTCTCATTTAATTCAAGTATACTAAGGTCATTTTTTATACATCTTAACAAAGTCTTTTTAGGTCTACCTCTACCTTTCTTAACATAAGGCAAATCTAATGCACCTAATCTCCTAACTGTCATCGGACTGGCTTTATGTGGCCAAACCATCTAAGGTGACTCTCTAATCACGCCATAGCTACTCCAACTTTTCTTAACTACTCATTTTGCATTTTATCTCTAAGAGTAAAGCAACTCATCCACCTGAGAATCCACATCTTTGTAACACTTAACTTAGTCTTATGCTTCTTTTTTATTGGCCAACATTCTGCATCATAAGTCATTGTAGGTCTTACCACCATCTTATAAACTTTTCCCTTAAGTTTAAGTGGAACATTTTTATCACACAACAGGCCAGATGCATTCCTCCACTTCAACCATCAAACTTGAATTCTACTAATAACATCTCAATTTATGTCACCATCATTTTGAACAATAGAGCCTAAATATCTGAATCACTCACTCTTATTAATGACTTGTTCACCTAATGTCACAACACTACCACTAGAACTTCTACAACTAAAATTACACTTTGTATATTTAGTTTTAGATCTACTTAAATGAAAACCTTTAGACACTAATGTTGACCTCCATAATTCAAGTTTCTCTTGGACTCCTTCTCATCTTATCAACAAGAAGAATGTCATCAGTAAAAAGCATACACTAAGGTACATCTTCCTATAAGTTCCTAGTAAGAACTTCCATAACTAAAGCAAAAAAGATAAGGGCTTAAAGATGATCCTTGATGTAATCCAACAAAAATAGGAAAATATTTTGTCAATCCTCCTTATGTTTACACAAGTAACTCTAGTATACATATCCTTAATGACTTGAATATAACCAATATTAACTCCTTTCTATTCTAGAACTCTCCAAAGAACATATCTTGAAACTTTATCATAAGCTTTCTAAATCAATAAATATCATATGTAGATCCTCCAAATTTTCTATACTTCTCCATCAAACCTCTTAACAAATGTATAGCATCCATAGTAGATCTACTTGGCATGAAACCAAATTGATAAACTTTTGTATCACATAAAACTATGCTCAATTACTATCTCCCATAATTTTAATGTATGACACATTAACTTAATTCCTCTATAATTTGTGCACTCTTATGCGTCACCTTTATTCTTAAATATAGGAACCAACAACCTCTTTCTCCACTCATCTGACATCTTTTTATTCTTTAAAATAACATTAAAAGATTTGTAAGCCAAGAAATTCTTGATCTCCTAAACATTTTCACACTATTGGAATATCATCAGTCCTCCTATTTTCCCACATTTAATTTTCTTTAAAGCTTCTCTAACTTCATATTTACTAATAATGATAAAATAAAATTCTCTATTTTTGTTAGGATATTAAGGTTGCTAAAATCAATCATACATCCTTCATTGAAAAGTTTATCAAAATACTTCATCCACCTATTTTCAATATCCTTTATAAGAAAACACTTTATTATTTTCATCCTTAATACACCTCACTTGAACTAGGTCTTTACATCTCCTATCTCTTTAGTTGACTTATACATACATCTTTCACCTTCTTTGGTATCTAATCTATCGTATAAATCATGAAAAGCTAAATTTTTTTGCATCACATATTACTTTCTTAGAATCTCTACAGGCTACTTTATATCTTTCCCAATTCTCCAAGTTTTTACATCTAAACCAAGTTTTATAACAATGCTTCTTATTTCTTATCTTTTTGCACACTGACTCCACCACCAACTATTTTATTAAAAGAAGCTTTTGATTCTAAGCACATTTTTAGCAACTTGCTTAATTTCACATACTTTTCCACATAACATTAACTTCCTTATGACTATCCCAAATTCTAAGCTCTGATTTACTCTTAAAATAATTTTATTTGTGTTCTCTAAGTGTCCCCATCTAATCCTAAACTTAAACCTAAAAATAAACTAAATAAATGAACCTAAAATAAATAAACTAAACTAAATAAAACTAAAATAAACCTAAATAAAATAAAAAATAAAATAAACTAAAGTAAATAAAAAATAAACTAAATAAACCAAAACCTACTAATTTACTTAATTTAAAAAAAAATAATATAATAAAAACAAATAAAAAAACCCAAACCCCAAAACCCTAAACCCTAAACCCTAAACCCTAAACCCTAAAACCCTAAACCCTAAACCCTAAATCATAAACCCTAAAACACTAAACTCCAAACCTTAAACACTAAACCCTAAACCACAAACCCTAAAACCTACAACCCTATACCCTAAACCCTAAACCCCAAACCCTAAACCCTAAACCCTAAACCTAAACCCTAAAAACCTAAACCTAAACTAAATAAAACCTAAAAATAAAATAATTAACAACACCTAAACCTAAATTAAAAAATATAATATAATAAAAACCTAAACTAAAACCTAAACCTAAACATAAACATAAACCTAAAAATAAAATAAAATAAAAAAAAAGCTAAACTGAACTAAAAAAATAAAATAAAACTAAAAATAAAAACATAAACAAAATAAAACTAAATGTAAAATAAAAAAATAATGTAAACCAAAAATAAAATAAAATAAAAACTAAATTAAAATTGAAACTTAAAAATGAAGAAATAATAAAACCTAAACCCTAAACTAAAAAAAAACCTAAACCTAAAATAATCCAAATAAAATAAAGATAAACCTAAACTAAAATAAACTAAACTAAAATAAGTAAAACCTAAACCTAAACTAAAATAAACAAAAACTAAACCCTAACTAAATAAAATAAAATAAAGTTAAAATAAACATAAACCTAAACTAAAAATAAAAAGTTAAAAATAAACCTAAAATAGAAACATAAAACCTAAATGTAAAAAAATTAACTAAAAACCTAAACCTAAACCTAAGAATTAAAAATAAAACCTAAACCTAAACCTAAAAAATATACTAAAATAAAAAACCTAAACTAAAATAAGTAAACTTAAAATAAATAAACAAAATTAAATTAAAAATAAGAAAAAAATCCTACATAAAAGTAAAAAATAAAAAAATAAAATAAACTAACATAAATAAAAAATAATCTAAACATGCCTAAACCTATCGGTTTACTTACTTTAAAAAGAAACCTCTAAGCAGTAAACCCTAAATCCTAAACCCTAAATCCTAAACACAAAACCTTAAACCCTAAACTTTAAAACTAACCCTATACCCTATACCTATAACACTAAAACCTACACCTTAAAAAAATCTAAACTCAAAACTTTAAATCCTAAACCCTAAACCCTAAACTGACCCTAAACCCCAAACCCTAAACCCTAAACCCTAAACCCTAAAACCTTAAACCCTAAACCCTAAATCTTAAACCATAAAATCTAAAACTTTAAAGACTAAAGCCTAAACCCAAAACCCTAAAACCCAAACCCTAAACCCTAACCTTAAACCCTAAACCCTAAAAACTCTAAACCCGAAAGACTAAACACCAAGCCCTAAACCCTAAAACCTAAACCCTAACCATAAACCTAAAACCTTAAACCATAAAATTGAAAAGCCTAAACCCTAAACCCTAAACCCTAAACACTAAAAACCTAAAAACCTAAACCTAAACTAAATAAAACCTAAAAATAAAATAAAAAAGCTAAACCTAAATAAAATTTAAAATATATATATATAATAAAAATATAAACTCAAACCTAAACCTAAAAATAAAATAAAATAAATTAATAAAACTAAACTAAAATAAAAAAATAAATATCTAAAGTAAACTAAAAAATAAAATAAACCTAAGAATAAAAGACCTAAATAAAATTAAAACTAAACATTAAATAAAAATAGAGTAGACCTAAAATAAAATAAAATAACAACTAAATAAAAACCTAAATCTAAAAAATATACCTTAAAAACTCTAAAAATATATAAAAAATAAAACCTAAATCCTAAACAAAAAAACTAAACCTATAATAAAAATAAATTAAACCTAAAACTAAACTAACATAAGTAAAACCTAAACCTAAACTTAAACCTAAACCTAAACTAAATAAAATAAAATAAATTAAAAATAAACCTAAACCTCAACAAAAAAAATAAAACCTAAAAATAAACCTTAAATAAAAATCTAAAACCTAAACTTAAAAAAATAAAATAAAAACCTAAACCTAAACCTAAAAAAATAAAAATAAAAACTAAACCTAAAAAATAAACTAAAAAAAACTCAACTAAAAATAAACTTAAACCTAAACCAAAACTTTAAAAATAAACTAAAATAAAAAACCTAAACTAAAATAAATAAACCTAAAAAAATAAACAAAACTAAATAAAATAAAAATAAACCTAAATAATAACAATAAATAAATTAAATTAAAATAAGTAAAAAATAAACTAAATAAACCTAAACCTATTAGTTTACTTAAATAAAAAAAAATCATAAACCCTAAACGCTAAACCTACAACTCTAAACCATAAACCCTATAAAACCCTAAACCCTAAACTCTAAACCCTAACCCTAAACCCTAAACCCTAAACCCTAACCCTAAACCCTAAACCCTAAACCCTAAACCCTAAAACCTAATCCTATAGTAACTAAATAAATTAAAAATAAACCAAACTCTAAACCCAAATAAACCTAAACCTAAACCTAAATCTAAGAATGGTAACCTGACAAGTACATCATCATCCATTCACTCCAAGATCTAGCATGGAGGCAAGGTGGAGGCGATGGTTATCATAGTGGTGGTGGTGAATCAGGAGTTGCTCGTGGATATGGAGGTGGTGGTCGGAGTAGTGGTGGTTATGGAGGCGGGAGAAGCGACAGAGGATACAACTATGGTGGTGGTAGAGGGAGAGATCGGTGATATGATAGTGGATCCTACTACTCGAGAGGCTAGCGTGGTTTTGATGGGACCTAGACAAACTGAAGAATGGTTGATCCAATCTGCTGCTTATGGAATTATGTCATTACAGTAAAGATGGTTCTACTTATCTAGGGTTTTTGATTTTCTCTATGCGTGCTCATTTTTTATCTATGTCATCGCTTGTGTCTTAGAAAACTTTGTTACTTGGTTGATGAAATTGAAAAGGAGAAATCTTGAATCTAAATTTGTTCTTTGTTAAAAAAAACCTTAAACCCTAAACACTAAACTAAAACTTGAATCTTAGACCAAAATCCTAAACCATAAACCCTAAAACCTAAAACCCTAAACCCTACACCCTAAACCCTAAAACCAAAACCCTAAACCCTAAACCCTAAACCCTAAGCTCTAAACCCAAAACCTTAAACCCTAAACCCTAAATACTCAAATAACCCTAAACCCTAAACACTAAACCCTCAACTATCCATAAACCCTTAACCCTAAACCTTAAAAAGCTAAAAACCTAAACCTAAACTAAATAAAACCTAAAAATAAAATAAATTAAAATATATAAATGAATAAAATAATAAAATAAAATAAAAACCTAAACCTAAAAAATTGTAAGCTAAACTAAAAAAATTAAAAAACCTAAATAAACTAAAAATTAAACCTAAAATTAAAAATAAGATAAACCTAAATTAAAATAAAATAAAAACTAAATACAAATCTAAACCTGGAAAATTAACCTAAAAATAAATAAATAATAAAACCTAAACCCTAAACTAAAAAGGAAAACCTAAACCTAAAATAAATAAAAAAATAAACCAAAACCTAAACTAAAATAAACTAAACTAATATAAACAAATACTAAACTTAAACTTAAAAATAAACTAAACCTAAACCTAAACCTAAACCTTAAATAAAATAAATAAGCTAAGAATAAACCTCAACCTAAACTAAAAAGTAAAACCAATAAATAAACCTAAAATAAAAATTTAAAACCTAAACGTAAAAAATAAAATAAAAATATAAGTAAACTAAAAAATAAACTTAAACCTAAACTAAACCTAAAAAAAACTAAAATAAAAAACCTAAACAAAAATAAATAAACTAAACTACAACAACAATAACAACAAGCCTTTATCCCACTAAGTGGGGTCGGCTACATAAATCCTTCATCTCCATTGTGTCCTATTATGTGTCTAATTATCACTCAATTCAAGTATGCTAAGGTCATTTTTATACATCTTAACCATGTCTTTTTAGGTCTACATATACCTTTCTTAACATAAGGTAAATCAAATGCATCTACTCTCCTAATCGGGTCATTGAACGTCCGACACTTTATGTGGCCAAACCATCTAAAGCCACTCTCTCTAATTTTATCTACCATTGGAGCTACTCCAACTTTTCCCAAATATTCAAATTTTACATTTTATCTCTAAGAATAAAGCCACTCATCCACCTGAGCATCCTCATCTCTACAATACTTAACTTAGTCTCATGCTTCTCTTCTATTGGCCAACATTTTGCACCATAAATCATTTTAGGTCTTACCACCATCTTATAAAATTTTCCCTTAAGTTTAAGCGGTATTTTTCTATCACACAATAGGCCAGATACATTCCTCCACTTTATCCATTCAACTTGAATTCTACTAATAGCATCTCCATCTATTTCATCATCATTTTGAGTAATATAGCCTAAATATCTGAATCACTCACTCTTTTTAATGACTTGTTCACCTAATGTCACAACACTACCACTATAACTTCAACAACTAAAATTACACTCCATAAATAAACTAAACTAAATAAAAATAAAAATGAACCTAAATAAAAATAAAAAATAAAATATACTAAAATAAATAAAAAAATAAACTAAATAAACATAAATTGACCAGTTTACTTAATTTAAAAAACTAATAATAAAAATAATAAAACTAATAAACTAATAATAAAAATAACTAACTTATAATAATAAAAACTAAATAAATAACTACCTAAAAACTAATAATAAACTAAATAATTAATAATAACTAATAAAACTAACTAACTAAAACTACTAAAACTAAATAAACTAAAAAATAAGACTATACACTATATACTAATAACACTACACTACACTTTATTACTATGTAGTATAGTGTAGTATAGTGTATTACACTACTATATACTATACTATACTATACTATACTATACATATATGTTGTATAGTATAGTACACTACATATTATATAGTAGTTATTATCAATTGTATATATACTATACTATACACTATAAATAACATACATATATACCATACTATAATCGTAATGTCTACTAAGATAAGTAAAGATATAAATATAGTGTATAGTTTAGTATATATATAGTGTATAGTGTATATACTACATACATTATTATAGTGTTATACCACTACATTATTATAGTGTAGTATGTACTATATAGTATAGTGTAGTGTAGTGAAGTGTGTTTAGTATATAGTAGCATATATATAGTATAGTTGTGTAGGCTACACTATATATAGTGTATAATGCACTACACATTACAATACTAACCTACATATAATATAGTGTACAAATAATATACATTATAGTGTAGTACACACTACTCTAACAAGTAATAATAACTAAATAATCTAATAAACAAAAAAATAACAAAACTAATAAACTAATAATAAAAATAACTAACTAATAATAATAAAAACTAAATAAATAACTACCTAAAAAGTAATAATAATCTAAATAATTAATAATAACTAATAAAATTAACTAACTAAAACTACTAAAACTAAATAAACTAATTATAGGAGACAAGATGAGTGAAAAAAATCATTATTTTTAAGAGATTGTTGAATTAAATGAACATATAATAACATAAGATATTATTTTAAAAAATCAACTCCCTTTAATTAATTAATATCTCCAAAAAAATATTCAATAACTAAATATTTTTTTGTACTATATATAATATCATATATACAACCCTATACCCTAAAGTCTAAAATTAAGCCAAAACCCTAAATCCCAAATCCTAAACCCTAAACCTACAAACCTAAACCCTAAACCCTAAACCCTAAACACTAAACCCTAAACCCTAAGCCCTAAATCCTAAAACCCTAAACCCTAAACCATAAACCCTAAACCCAAAACACTAAACCCTAAAACATACAACCATAAACTCTAAACCCTAAACCACAAACCCTAAACACTAAATCGTAAACCCTACAAACCTAAAAACCTAAACCTAAACTAAAAAAAAAACCTAAAAAGAAAATAAATAAAAACACTAAACCAAAATAAAATAAAAACCTAAACCTAAACCTAAACTTAAATATAAAAATAAAATAATACAAAAAAAAAACTAAACTAAAATCAAATAATTAAAAACCTAAACTAAAATAAAATAAATAAAAACCTAAACTAAACTAAAAAATAAAATAAACCCAAAAATAAAAAATAAATGTAAAATAAAAATAAAATAAATATAATATAAAATAAAATAAAAGCTAAATAAAAACCTATACTTGAAAAAATAAACCTAAAAATAAATAAAAAAATAAAACCTAAACCCTAAACCAAAAAAAACTCTAAACCTAAAATAAACAAATGAAATAATAAAACCTAAATCTAAACCTAAAATAACTAAACCTAACTAAACAAAATAAAATAACCTAAAATTAACCTAAAACCTAAACTAAAAAATTAAAACCTAAAAATAAACCTAAACCTAAAAAGTAAAATTTAAACCTGAAATAAAAAAAATATAACCTAAACCAAAAAAAAGAATAATAATAAAACTAAACTAAAATAACATAAACCTAAACTAAAATAAAAATCCTAAACTAAAATAAATAAAATAAACTAAATAAAAATAAAAAATGTAGAAATATAAATAAAAAAAACTAAACTAAAATAAATAAAATAAAATAAATAAACCTAAACTCTTGGTTTGAAATGTAAAATTGTAAACCCCAAACCCAGATCCTAAATAAACTAATCTGAGCCATACTTAGGCCACTAAACTAAACCACTACCTACAAAACACTGACATAAATGCTGGCTGTAAATCTAAACTCCAGGCTCTAAACAGAAAACCCTGAGCCCTAAACTCTAACTGGATCATGGGCCCTAGGCTCAAACCACTGAGTAAGATCCATAAACTCTAACCACTGAGCCCTGACCTGGTCCACTGAGTTAACACCCAGACCAGAGGCAAACTACAACTGGCCCTAAACCCAAAGCCTGAAATACACTAAAGCCTAAATCCTGAGCCACCCCAGGCCACTAAATCCTTTGGACCACAACCCAACCACGGACCCCAAAAACTGACCACTAAACCCCAACCAAAGAGAAAATAAAAATAAAAATTAAATAAGTAAATAAACCTAAACCTAAAAATAAACTAAAACAAAAAAATAAAATAAAATAAAGAAATAAAATAAAATAAGAAATAAAAGAAAAACTAGACTAATCTAAATTAAATAAGAATAAAAGCCTAAATAAAATAAAACTAAAATTAAATTAAAATAAAATAAACCAAAATTAAATAAAATAAAAATTAAATTAAAACCTAAACCTAAAAAATAAACCTAAAATTAAAGAATAAAAATAAATAGAAAATAAAACCCAAATCCTAAATTAATATTAACCTAAAATAAAATAAAATAATCAAAAATAAAATAAACCTAAAATAATTTAAACTAAAATAAATAAAACCTAAACTTAAACCTAAAATAAACTAAACTTAAACCTTAAACTAAATAAAATAAATAAATGAAATAAACCTAAACTAAAAAAAATAAATAAACCTAATAAAACCTAAAACCTAAACCTAAAATTTAACCTAAAATAAAAAATAAAACCTAAACCTAAAAAAAACATAAACCAAAACCTAAACTAAAAAATAAACTAAAATAAAAACCTAAACCAAAATAAATAAACAATAATATAAATAAAATAAAAATATCCAAAATAAATATAAACAATAAAATAAACTAAAATAAATAAAAAATAAGCTAAATAAATCAAAACCAACCAGTTTACTTAATTTATTTTTTAAAAAAAAACCCCTAAAATTAACACTAAACCCTAAATGAAACTGACTAAACTGCTACCAAATCCTAAATCCTAAAAACCAATCTAAACAAACTAAATCTAAATTGTAAACCCAAACCCACACAAACCCTAAACCCTAAACCCTAAACCCTAAACCCCAAACCCTAAACTTAAACCTAAAGTAACTAAATAAATTGAAAAATAAACCTAAATCATAAAACCTAAAAACCTAAACTCTAAGAATGGGTAGAACCATGGCCAGTGGGACATAATACATCAACTAGAAGTTTAGATATGTAGTGAAGGTGGAGGCGGCGGTTATCATAGTGTTGGTGGGGGATCTAGAGGTGCTGGTGGATATGGAGGTGGTGGTCGGAGCAGTGGTGGTTATGGAGCTGGGAAGAGTGATAGAGGTTACAACCATGGTGGTGGTGGAGGGAGAGATCTGGGATATGATGGTGGATACCGCTACATGAGAGGCCGAGGTGGTTCTGATGGGAATCGGAGAAACTAAAGAGAGATCGATCTGATTTGCTGCTTATGGAACTATCTTTGCAGTAAAGACAGTTCTAGTTATCTAGAGTTTTTGATTTGCTTTAAGCGTTCTCATTTTTTTATCTATGTCAATCCTTATGTCTTAGAAAACTTCGTGTATTACTTGGTCAATGAAATAATAAAGAAGAAATGTTGAATTTGAATTTTTCTTTGTTACAAAAAAATCGTAAACCCAAACTAAAACCTAAACCATAGACATTAAATCTAAAACCTAAACCCTCAACCCTAAACCCAAAGCCTTAAACCCTAAAAACCTTTAACCCTAAACCCTAACCCTAAACCTAAACCACATAAACCCTAAAATAGAAAAACCATAAACCATAATCCCTACCCTAAACCTAAATAAACCTCTAAATAAAACCTAAAAATAAAATAAATAAATAACCTAAACCAAAATAAAATAAAATACAATAAAATATCAGATAAACCTAAACCTAAACCTAAACCTAAAAAATAAAACAAATAAAAATAATTAAACTAAGATACAGATGGAACTAAACTACAAAATAAAACCTAAATAAAATAAAACTTAATAAAATAAAATAAAAAACTAAATAAAAATAAACCTAAAATAAACTTAAAATAAATAAATAATAAAACCTAAACCATAAATTAAAAAAAACCTAAAATAAAATAAAAAACCTAAACTAAACTAAACCCAAATAAAATAAAATAAAAAAAATAAACCTAAAACTAAAAATAAAACCAAAGAATAAACATTAAATAAAAAACCTAAAACCTAAACTTAAAATAAAATGAAATGTAAACATAAATTTAAAAAATTAAAACCTAAACTGAAAATAAATTAAAATAAAGCTAAACTAAAAATAAACCTAAACTTAAACCAAAAAATAAAATAAAATATAAACTAAAATAAATAAACCTAAAAATAAAACAACTAAATATAAAATAAAAATAAACCTAAATAAAAAATAATAAATAAAATAAGCTAAAACAAATAAAATAAACTAAATAAACTAAATTTGGTTTACTTAATTAAAAATAAAATATAAAATTAATAAAATTAAAATAAATCCTAAATCATAAACCCTAAACCTGAAACTGGACCCTACTACTGGTCATAGGCCATAATCCATAAACCCACCCACCTACCCAAAAGCCAAGGCTGAGGCTAGACCTAAACCCATGCCACTAGACCTCAGGCCCTGGGCCCCAAACTGAGCTAAACTCCCTGACCCAGGCCTGACCCCCACTAGCCACTGGGCCTGGCTGGGCAGATCATAAACTAGGCTCAAGACCAGGCTTTAAACACTAAACTGACCCTGATCCTCAACCCTGGACTCTAAACCCTAAAACAAAACTAAACTAAATAAACTAAAATAAAATAAATAAAAAAAACCTAAAAAAGAAAATAAATGAAATAAAATAAAATCTAAACTAAAATCTAAACCTAAATAAAATAAAATAATATAAAATAAATAAAATAGAAAACCTAAACTAAAAAAAAAAAACCTAAGAATAAAAAAGCTAAATAAAATTAAAGTAAAAATGAAATAAACCAAAATAAAATAAAATAAAACTAAATAAAAAATAAACCTAAAATAAACTTAAAAACAAAATAAATAAAACATAAAACCTAAATCCTCAACTAAAAAAAAATCTAAACCTTAAATAAAAATTAAAAAATCAAAATAAAATAAACTGAACCTTAAGCTAAAATAAACTAAACTAAAATAAATTAAACTTAAACCTAAACCCAAAGTAAACTAAACCTAAACAAAAACCTAAACTAAATAAAATAAAAAAAATAAAAATAAATCTAAACCTAAACTAAAAATAAATCTAAAAATAAACTAAAATAAAACCTAAAACCTAAATTAAAAATTAAAATAGAAACCTATAAACCTAAAACAAACTAAAATAAAATAAACTAAAATAAATAAACCTAAAATAAATAAACTAAACTAAATAAAATAAAAATAAACCTAAATAAAATTAAAAAAACTCAAATTAATAAAAATAATCTAAATAAACTAAATAAACATTTTGGTTAATTTAAAACCCTAAACTATAAAACTAATCCTAAACCTACTAAACCCTAAACTAAACTTAAACCCTAAACCCTAAAACCAAAAAAAATAAAAAATAAAAAAAATTAAAAAAAATAAAAAAAATCCCTAAACCCTAAACTTTAAACCCTAAACCCTAAACCCTAAACCCTAAGCCCTAAACCTTAAACCATATAACCCTAAACCCTATACCCTAAAACCTAAACCTTAAACTAACCTAAACCACAATAGAATAGGCGAGCAGTGATGGCGAGGGAACATCACCCAGGCTCATTATAGATCTGGCGGTGGAGGAGAAGGCAATGGTTATCGCAATGGTGGTGGGAGGTCTAGAGCTGCTGGTGGATATGGAGGTGGTGGTCAAAGTAGTGGTGGTTATGGAGGTGGGAGGAGCGAAGGAGGTTACGACTGTGGTTATGGCAGAGGAAGAGATTGGGGATATGATGGCGGATCTCGCTACTCGAGAGGCGGGGGTGGTTCTAATAGGAACTACAGAAACTAAAGAATGGTCAGTCTGATCTGCTGCTTATGGAATAATATCTTTATGGTAGAGATGGTTCTACTTATGTATGGTTTTGTATTTTCTCTATGGGTGCTTATTTTTGATCAATGTCATCGCTTGTGTCTTAGAAAGCTTGGGGTGCTACTTAGTTGATGAAATCAAAAAAAAGAAATATTGAATATTAATTTGTTATCTATTAAAAAAATCCTTAAACCCTAAACCCTAAACCCTAAACTAAAACTTAAACCCTAAACTAAACTTAAACAATAACTCTAAACCCTAAACCTAAACCTACAATCCACTAAACACTAAACTAAACTAAACCATAAAACATAAACCCTAAACTTTAAACCCTAAACCTAAACCTTAAACCTTAAACCACAAAAATACTAAAACCCTAAACCCTAAACCATAAAATCATAAACCCTAAACCCTCTACAACAACCCCAAACCCTAAACCCAAAACCTAAATAACTAAACCCCAAGCCTAAATCCTGAACCCTAAACTAAATTAACCCCCCCCAAACTTGAATAAAGTTGTCATTAGGAGTAGATAGAATGACCTAATCCTAGCATAGCTAAAGAAAATGTCTTCAAGAGACCTTCCGTCGACTACTAGAGATTTGAATACCATAAACCATAACCCTAAATCATATTATAGTACCATATATTATAGTATAATGTAGCATCATATATTTGAGCGCATGTATGATTTTTTAAAAGTTATAAGATGTTTTGAAATGTTTTAGTATATTATGGTATTGTGTCCTATAGTCTATATTAATATAAATCATTAAATAGTAATTTAATAAATAAGATGATGAAATTTGTTAAATCTGATGTGGGAATTAGGTTGTAGTACCAAAGTTGTGCTACGCCAGTTGTAGTAAAAAAAAGTAAGATTTTCTGTTCAAAAAAATATTACATGTTGTAGCATAGTATAACATTAGATATCATAATATATTGTTCTGCGCATTTTAAATTCTTTTAGTATTTTACATTCATGCGGTCACTAGCGTTATTTATATAAAATGTTGATTTAGCCATTAAAATGGTGGAATTTAGCCAAATTAATAATAGGTAGAGTATGGCATCATAATGTATTATTTCACATTAAAATATGTAAGTGATACGATTAAAATATATAGTTTTTTATTGTTTAGACTAATTTATTGATTTTTTATCTTAACCAATCCTTTGTGATGTGATATGCAATATAATATAATATAACATGTTATAGTTTATTATAATATAGGATGACATAACATAGTGTAACATCATGCATTATATACTATTGTGTATTACTTCTTTTTTGTTTAGCATATTTTAGTTTGTTATAGTATGATGTAGTAGAGTTTGTATTTGTATAATTCATAAAAATACTAATTTATAGAGATAATGGGATTTGGCTAAATTTAAGGTAAGCTTTAGGGAACATCATTCAGGGTGTGCTAAGGCATGTCATTTAATCAAAAGAATGGAATTTTGCACAAAAAAGGTCATTTTTCAATCAAATTTTATAAATTATTTGCTTAAAGTGATTCATTTTAAAGTGTAATGTAAGATAATATATTATATAAAAGCACATTAAAATATAATGTACATAACAAAATAACTTCACATATATATGAATGTGGTGGTGTGTTACTAAATATTATTGTACATTTTAGTATGTTTTACTTCTATTATAATGCATTAGGTCAAAACTCACAAAAGATTAATTTGAAGGTTGAGATGGAAGAATTTGGCACACACACAACAACACTAAATTTTTGCTATTTTGTAACATTTCTAATAGAAAAAATAACAATTTTACCTCAAAATGAACATTATTCATATTTTGAATTTTAAAATTTGATTCTAATGAGGTGTAATGTTATTATATAATATATTATATAATAGCAAATTATAATATAATATATCTGTTAATTTAATTCATTAATATTTTATGATATTGTATAGTTAATTTGAGCTTACCATCTCAAATCATAAAATGTTGATTACAATATTAAGATGATGTAATTTGAGCGAATACATTGTTAGGATTTTGGTTGAAGTATTAAAATGTGCATAAGAGAATAAATAAGATTTGATAATTCCATGTGGACATGGAGGAGAACTTCTAGGAGATCACACATGCATTGGACATGACATGTGAAGTGTCTATAGAGGCATAGAAGAAAAATCTGGGGATAAGGTTTGAATTTGATTTGATTATATGATTTATGGAAAGAAGTTCTAGGGATAAGAATCTATAATCCACAGGATTAAGATCGAATCAATTTTAATTATATTTTGTTTTAATTGATGTGGAGCATATTTTGCTGAGTGGGGGATTGGGTATTTGAACCTTCCCCTAGGGAAACAGGTTCAGGCTATCCGATGGGGTTTTGGATTTAAGTTTAATTTCATATATTTTTTTGGGGATGTATCCACTATGAATAAGAGTTTGATTGGATTTCATTGATTTATACTTTATTGGGAGAGTTGGTTTAATTTAGCTCCACTGGGGAGATTGGTTTTGAATTTGATTTGTATTCTTGTCTTGTTTATATATGATTTGGGGCTCTAATAGAGAGAAAGGTGTTTAACTACTGCGGGAAAATCAGTTGGGTATAATTTAATGCGAGTTAATGTATGGACTTTGTTGATGCGTGTTGGACCCATTGAGGGGATATATGTCGCCTTGACCCCTCAAGTTTACAAATCAAAGGGATAGTCTCATATGGGATAGAGCCAACTTAAGGGGTTTCCTTTTAGTTTGCAACTACCATGCAAGGAAGGCAGCATAGCTAACAAACATCTTCCAAAGCAAACTGGGGTGACTGACTGGATGCCTGAGTAAAGTGAACCTAACAGGGTGAAACTACTTAATTTCATGTGATTTTGATAAGGTATGTTTGGTTTGGTTTGATTTTGAGGGCATATCCCAGGGATGTGAGCGATCAAATTTGATATATTTAATTTATGGACCATGTCGATGTGTGATGTACCTTACCAGAGAAGGGGTCATATCAAACTTGTCCTATCAAATTTACTAATCTAAAGGGATAGTCTTGGTAGGTAGGTAGACTTGACTAAGGAGTTGCTTTGATTAGCAGCTCTTTAGGAAGAAGGTGTAGCAAAATTACATCTTCTAAGTGAGGAACAACCAGGGGTGACTTTGTTGGTAACACAACAAATCAAGCGACTGAAAGATAGTAGTCAGATTCCTATAGTTTTAGGCCCTAAAGATAGGATGCGCTTGGGAAAAGGTATGCTAAGGGTGTCCTCTAATCCAAGTGAACATATATTTTGTTTATATGTTTATGGACCTTGTTGTGTGAGGGACCACTCGAGAAGGGGCTATGACCTTGACCTATCTCAAATTTAGACCAAGGGAGAATCTTTAAATCACAAGATGAATTCTCAACCATGGTGGTTCTTGTGAAAGAAACTATCCAATCTGATAGTAACCTAGGTAGTGTATAAATGGGGTTGTAAAGAATGTGATTCAAATATAGTGCCCATAGATGAGGTGCTGTTAGAGGCATTATCTTGAGCCTTAGAAAATAAAGCTTATAGGTTTATGGTGGCCAACTCAAGGAGAAAGTGTAGCAGACTTACATCTACCATGAGTGGTGTATCCTAAGGTGCGAGAACCAAACCAACCTATGGTGTGTCAAACATGACCAGTGTATCCATCGGCATAGTGAGAACCAACCAACCTATGGTGCAATGATGCAATGATCTGAAGAAAGCATGTAGGAACTTTCAAGTGAAATTATCATCGAAAATTCGTTATAGATCTTGTGACCTAGAGTTTTATGGGGAGCCCGAGGAAGGACTAGAGACTTGAAGCGGTCAGGAAGTAGGCCTAGGACTTATCCTAAACCTTAAATATACTTGAATCATCATGAAGGCTAATCCAGAATAGCATTGACTCACATCCTCTTAAATGAAGCCAACATGAGGTAGCTTACCGACATGCAGACCTAAAATAAACAAGGTGCTTGCGGTGCTGGCCAAGTAAAGAAAGAAAGCATAGCGGACTTACATCCTCCAAAGAAGACCATTGGGTGACACACTTGTAGGGTAGCAGTCATGACTGATCTTGAGTGAGTGTCGTTGGGGTATTATCTCAACTCAGTAGAAAAGATATTTATTTATTTTATATGTTTGTGTGTTTGTTTGTGTTTTGTTGATGAAGGATATATGACTCCTTTCACCTACCTAAACACATCATGGCTAATTCATAAACAAGAATACTTTCAACATGAAAGATTGAATTCAAAATAGAATTTTCATTGATGATAATTATTTTAAACATGATTTATAATATTTATCAGTAGATCCACGATTGGAAGCATGGGCTCTATCATTAATAAGGTGATAAGATCCTCCTAGTAGGCCTTAAAAGGGCCTTCCCAAGTGGGTTCAAACTTGCCTCCCATCTTATGACGAGCAACAATCAAGCTCCTTAAAATAAAAAATAAGCTCTCCTACTTGAAAAGCTATAGGGTGAACCAACTTGTTGTGACTTTGAATCATTTTAGCTTTGTACAACTAGAGATTTTGGCATGACCACAGGCTTCTCTCCTCCAAACCTTCGAGCTCTTCTAACTGAGTTGGCGTTACCTCTGTATGATCTTGCTACCCTATCCTTAGTGATGAGAGTTGAACTTTTAATGGTAGAATGGATACACTAAGGAAAAGGTAGGCTTGAGTTCTATATGTGGTCGATGGGCTTCAACTACTCATGCCACTTCATTTGTTGTATGAGTGTCTTCTTAGATTTGGATGAGAGTTTTTGTTGTATGCTTCTTTTTTTCCTCGGGTAGTTGATGGTATAATATCTTCAATCAATGTTGTATCTTCAGGAAAAGTTTTTGATCTAGGTGGTCTTGAATGTAGTATAATTATCAGATATAATTCATCGTGGCACTCTTAACCTATATATGATATGATTTCTAAAATATTGGAGTACATACTAAGTTGTGACCTCTTTGAGCGTAATCGCCTTTGTCCATTTGGAAAAATAGTCAGTAGTAGCTAAGATGAATTGATGACCCTTTGAAGAATAAGGATCAATCGGACCACTATGTCGGTATCCCAACACTTAAATGGCCATGAGGCCAATGTTGGATGTAGAATACTGGGTGGTTGGTGTAGGACCACACTATGTATTTGACATTTTTTGCATCACCTAGCCATATCCATGCAATCTTTGATCATCGATGGCCAATAGTATCCTAATATCTTGATCTTGGCTTTCATCTTTGGACTGGATTGGTTGGCCCCACATAATCCTAAGTGTACCTCAATCATGATCTTATGGGCTTCATGCTTGTGTCATAATGACATGATGAAAGACCACTAGTATAATACCATCCACAACATCATAGGAAAGTGCTCTTTCTTCATCGATGGGCTTGGGACTTCTCTTGAGGTAGTTTTCCTTTATTTAGGTAATCCATGAATGGTTTCCTCCAATCTAACTCTCTCATCCTTTTGGTAATGGCACCTTCCTTCAAGAGAGTACTTTTGAGTTCAACATCAATAAGAGATAAGACTTATCTATTTTGGACCTTTATTGATATGGACTCATCCTCAATATGCCAACTCCTTGATAAGCTTGGCTAAAATATATGAACATCCTCTTCAAGGAATCTTATAAATGGTAACCTCTAGGATTTGGCCAACAAGTCTATGGTGTACTATGGCGGCGATTGAGCAGGCTTTATAACTTTAGAGGACCCATGATTTGGTTGATAACTGAGAATCTCAAAGATGTTTGTTATTCTTGATGCTTAAAGTAATGGCTATCTCACCCTCAAGCCTCATATTAGCTTCATTGGTGCATGGATTGACAGATGATATGATCTCATCACATCATGGTTGAGTAAGAGAACTATTCCCTCCTTTCTTGGAATAGTAGATTTTGGTTCTTCTTCTCTTCTTTGAGAGGAAGCCATCAAAGTACATCTCCAGTGGTGAATAGTATCTAAGTTCATGATTTGTTCATCGTGGAGATCATCACTAAGCAGTAGAGAAAGTTGGTGTCTACTAAGAAATCGCTGCTTGTCCTTTTCAAGAGGGTAGGAAGGTAATGTACTATAAGAGGATCATGGACCATCATGCCAATCATCTGGATAACGTCTACTGTGTCATGAGATACTATATTGAATTGTTCTTAAAGATTAAGTTCACATTATGAGGAAGCATATTGTGTTGTAGCTTTTGGGATGCAAAGATTAAAGCTAGGCAATGCTTCTCAATGGATAAGCTTAAGGGATTAACGATGGTGAGGTAGTAAAGTGCATTTTTCTTCCTTTTGGCTTTGGTCAACAATGCACCAAGGGAGTCATCTAATGCAGCAGTGTAAAGTATGAGCAATAGGAGCTGCTCAAATCGGTGGTGTTATCAGGTAATGCTTGATGACTTTGAAGGCATGCTCAAACTTGTAGTTGAACTTGGCATTCTTTTAGTCTTGAGAATGGTGACATCTTCGATAAGTTGGATATAAAGCATCTTAGATATGCTAACCTCCTTGGAATGATCGAGTTGAGTTAAACTTTTTTTGGGGTGGAATTCTATTTCCATAATTATCTCCTCATTTTGATTCTAGTGAACAAAAAAGCCAAGAATTTCCACAAGCTCTCGAATGCACACACTAGGTTCATTTTCTTAACTTGTTTGAAAACTACTCTCAAGTCAAAGAGATGGTCTTTCTTTCTCTACTTTTGACCACGACATCATTGACATAGCACTTAACTTGATGAATGAGTTCATCAAAGATTCAAGTCATAGCTGTAATCATTTTAAGGTGAAAGCATGACCTTATAGTAAAGATTGTCGAGTTCTAAAAGTAGTGTTTCTTTCATCTTGGTCATCTTTATTTGGTTATATCTAGATGAGCCATCCATGAAAGAAGACTACATGAGATGAGGCAATGTCCACCATCGACTCAAGATTGGTAGTGGAAATTCATCTTTTGAACATGCCTTATTTAAATCCCAATTAATACATGTAAATTTGGACCATTCCTTTTCTTAATTGGGATGACGCTAAGGTATATTTTTCCAGAATGAAGCGATATCAGTTTCTTGACTTAAATGACTTGTTCTATGTCTAATTACATTTGAGCTTGATAGGGTTAGACATAGGCTCTATTACTAGTTTATGGATAGCTACATCATTAGCCAATCTAGGCATCTCTTCATAACTTTGTGCAAAGTAGTCCTTAAACTTAGTCAATAGCCTAACAATTTCATTCAATAAGAAGCGATGTATGTCTGGATCTTCTTATTCTAAGTTGATTTCCTTGAGCTTGTCGATGGTTGACTTGATATCTTTTCAAACTTTGGTGCATCTTTGACTTCAAAATCATCTGAAGTTTCTAAGCGTAGCTCCTCATATGAGTTAATGTGATTTGAAATAACTATCAATTCCAAATGATTGGTAATAACTATCGTCATCATCGACTACACCCATATTAGTCTTAGTCATGATTGAGAGCTTTTGCATTTGTTCTTCCATATTCTTTAGTAGTCAAACTTATGCTTTGACCAAGTATGTGGGATTAACCATTTCTTTCTAAATTATGAACACAAAAGTATTAATCAAAAGTAATTCTATTAAATCTTTATATGAATCATCCTCAAGTTCTACATCAACTTCTTGACTTGAGGATGATGCTCTAAGAACCTTTGAGTCTTCACCGATGGATGACTTAGGGATTCCTTAACTACCAAACCCTAAGATTTTTGAGAGTGGGGTTAGAGCTAAGGTTCTCATGCCTAATATTTCACATATAGACTTGGATACACTTATGCTTTGCTTTGGAGCCAGTCTTATATCAAGTGTCACCTCCAAGGAATCTACTATTGAGAAGAGCTGGCTGGTGAGCTAACCATATAAGACTCATCCTATGATTTAGATTCTAAGTCTATGGATAGTAGGTGTACTCTTAGTAGGACATATCTTCTATTGGGTGGCCAATAAGAGGTTTCCCCCCAGGACTACCCGAATAGCTCTTCTCTCGGTGGAGATCATTGTCTTACCCATATGTTTGAATGGAGTAATGAGCTGGGTGAAATGTCAAGCTCCACTTCCTCCTCCAAGTCTATTTCCGCTCCATTTTATTTTATTTTCATTTTTTCTTTTCTTTTCTTTTTCTTTTTCTCTTTCTTTTTCTTTTTCTTTGTATTTTTTTAATTTTATTTTTAAACTTTGGCCAAGTTCATGAGAATAGACTTATTGATTTTGAGGGTAGTAAAAGTATCCTCATATATGTGACCTTGAACTATAAATGGCTTGAGATCTCCTTTGACATAGAAAATGATCCCACCTCTCATGAACTTCATACATAATGTAGAGAGGATGGAACTATGTTGTTCTTGTATCCATGGTCTCCCAAGCAAAGCGTTGAAAGATGTATCCAAGTCTATAATGTGAAACTTGGCCGGTCTTCCAATCATCTATCTCCAAAGATAACACTATGGAGCCTAAGGCTATTGACCTCACTTTTTAGTGCGATTCAATCTTCCCATCTTAGACTTAGAGTCTTCTAGACACTAAACTTCCCAGTCATAAGATACTTCTATTAGGTAAACACTTAACCTAAGCTTAAAGACTTAGAATGGTTAACCATAGGATTAGGTTATGCCTTAAGATTAGGATAATCCACCTACCTACAACCCAAATCCAATCCATGTTCACCTTCTCAAACCAAACCTCAAGTTCAATTCAAACATCAAATTCAAATCCAAATCAAAACCCAAATTTCAAAACCAAATGATTGAAGCCCACGATCAAATCCAAACTTGAAAACCTTTCTAAGCCATATGACCTAACACATGGACATAGCCAAATCTTAATCCAAAATTAATTTGATTTCTCATAATCAATTTATATCTTCAATCATCTTCCTAAATATAAATCAAATCTACATTCAGATGATCAAAACTAAATCAAATTAAATCAAAACCCTTCTTAAGCCATATGACCTATCCCATGGACTTAGCCAAATCTTAATCCAAATCAAGTCAAACTCAATTGATTTTCTCACAAATCAATCAAATTTTCAATCATCTTCACAAATTTAAATGAAATATACATTTAAATCATCAAAACTAAATCAAACCAAATCAAAATCCAAACTAAGCCACATGACCCAACTTCTTGGACTTAGCCAAATTCCATCATTCCAAAACCCAATTCAATTGATTTTCTCATGAATCATACCTTCAATCATATTCACAAAAATAAATGAAATATACAATCATCAAGCCAAACCAAAATCAACCCAGTCAAACCCAACTTAACCCTTTTGACTTGAAATGTTCAAATGAAACAAAACCCATTTGAACCCAAGCCAAATGCAATTGAATTTATATATCAATCCCAAATCCATATATAAACTCAACTAAATCAAACTCAACCCAAAATCAAGCCAACTAAACCCAATTGGTCCACTTGACCCAAAGTGGCCAATTTGACCTATTTGAGCCAAGTTCTAATCCTACCCAAATTGGATTGAACCAAATCAAAACCTCCCATCATGATTGTTGATCACCCAAGGTTGATCAATTTATAAATTAGGTCAAACCAAGTCAACTTTGGTCATTTGACCAAGTCATTTAACCCATATGAAAAACTAGCCAAATTGCAACCTAAAGAAATCTCTTGAAACCAATGATTCATACCAAATCAAAATCAATATTTGAATATGACTTGACTTTCAATTAAGTCAAACAAAACCCAATTGGCCCTCTTGACCCAAGTTGATCCAAATTGACCTAAAAGGCCAAATTGGGTCAAATCAAAATATAAACCAAATTGATTACAACCAATGGCTCAAGTTCATTCCAAATTGATTGTTGAACTTGACCAAAGCCATGTTTTCAATTGAACCCAATTGACCTACTTAGCCCAAATTGACCTAAAGGTTCAAGTTGGCTAAATCAAACCAAATCCAAAATTTGAAACCAAAGCCTACCATCATCTTTAATTAGTCAACTAAATCAACATCAACAAACAATTTGGCCAATTTGGTGAAATTTCTTTCTTTCCATTTGACCAAAAAAATTCAAATGAGCCAAAATCAAATCTAAGCCAAACTAAATGAAATCAATTGAACCAAAATATCCCAAATGATCATATGAACTTGACCTAACCCTTGGTTTGACCCAATTTGACTAATTGGTCAACTTGACCTTAATTTGACCTAAATGAGTCAAATTTAACCAAATCAACTCCAATTGACTTGAAATTTAGGATAACCCACTTTTGGATCATTTGAAATCAAATCAAAATGCCAAATGATCATTCTACCCTTAGGTCACGGGCATCACATGAGACAAATTACCCATGTAAGTGGTCATTTCCATTCTTGGCCACTTGGTACTCTCAATGGTCCTAGGCACAAGACATTTACATCAAGGGGTGGTTGGGTCAACCGTGACCCATGGGAGGTGAAATCACCTCACCCTCCCCATTGGAGCATTTCAAACCCATAGGACACCTATGATTCCTCTTTGGCCACCTCCCTTCAACCAAAGCCAACTCACCTCCTCCCACATGACTCCACGAGATGGTTGGATGAGAAGTCAAACCCAATCCCACCATCGGATCAAGATGAGCGATGGTATACACCCCTCATTTTCACTCAAAACACACAAAATCATTCCTCAGCTACAGATGACCGCCATAGCCATTCCTTAAGCTCCCAAGCTCATTCCTCGATTGGAAAATGCCATTCCTGTCCATCCAGAAATGGGGCACTCCCATTTCCCTAAGCTCCCAAGCTCGCTCCTTGATTGAAAAATTCCATTCTTATTTGTCCCGAAATAGGACACTCCCATTTCTGACCTAACTTACCCATTTCTCCATCAAACTTAAATTAACTTTGCATTCACCTTCCCTAGGCCTCGTCGAGCAATAATGAATCATCTCCCAAGCTTCTTGACCACAGTAGGTGGGACTTCTATCAAAGTTGAGCTCTAAATCATCAATTCATGGCCTTACAAGCGAACGGCGAGGAATTGATCCAATTATTGCTCAATAGGGCTTTGTCTCCCCTAGATGAAGCTTCCTCAATTGTTCGAGCCACCGGTCTTGAGCTCTCCGGTGGTATGCTTCCAAAAGCGATCCTTAGGCAAAATGGGTTGGAGCTTTTGAAAACTTGCATCTCTTGTGATCTTGATCTTGTTGGATCCCCTTCGATGTCATGAAGGTGTGGGATCCTTTTGGAGTTGATCAAGCTTGGGTAAGCTTCGGATCAAGTGATGGATGGACTCCATTCTCCCTCACTTGCATGACGTTAGATCACCCATCATCCGTTCCACGTGATCAAAATGGATGGTTGTGATTAGATCTACTAGATCGATCTGATTTAATCTTATTAAGCTGTGGGATTAATCATAGCCATCTTAGATGGGGCGGTGGAGAAAGCCTCCACCGCCACCCACGTGGCCAGTGGGATAAGTTTTAAGTAGCCAATCCTAAACCTAAACCTAAATTAAAAACTAAATAAAAACCTAAACCTAAAAAAATAAACCTAAAAAAAAAACCTAAAACCTAAACTATAAAACCTAAACCTAAAATAAAAATAAAATCAACATAAACCTAAACTAAAATAAACTAAACTAAAATAAATAAAACCTAAACCTAAAATAAACTAAACATAAACCTAAACTAAATAAAAAATAAACTAAAATAAACCTAAACTAAAATAAAACAAGAATAAAACCTAAAACCTAAACCTACACTAAAATAAAATTAAAACCAAAAAAATAAAATAAAATAAAATTTAACTAAAATAAACCTAAACCTAAAACTAAACCAAAAATAAACTAAAATAAAACCACAAACTAAAATAAATAAAAGCAAACATAAATAAACTAAACTAAATAAAATAAAATAAAAATAAAAAAAAAAAATAAACTAAAATAAATAAATATAAACTAAATAAACTTAAATCTACAATTTATTTTTTTTGAAAAAAACCATAAATAAATCTTAAGTAAACCCTAAAACTATAAACCTATCCTAAACCTAAACCCATAAACCATAAAAAAGAACCTTAACACTAAACCCTAAACCCTAAAGAAATAAACCCTAAAATCAAACCTAAACCCTAAACCCTAAACCCAACCTAACCAACCAAAACCTAAATAAATTAAAAAAATAAACCTAAACCTAAACACTAAAACTTATTAAACCTAAACCTAAACTTAAATCCTAAGAATGGGTAGAACCTTGACAGTAGGAACATCACCGTCAACCAGGCTTAGTATAGATATGGCGATGGAGGCAAACACTGAGGCGGTGGTTATCGCAGTGGTGTTGGGGGATCTGGAGGTGCTGGTGGATATGTAGGTGGTGATTGGATCAGTTATGGTTATGGGCGGGAGGAGGCGATGGAGGTTGCGGTGGTGGAGAGGAAGATCGGGGATATGATGGTGGATCCTACCACTTTCGAGAGGTTGAGTGGTTACGAGCGGCGAAGAATAGTCGATCGATGCTATGGAACTTGCCTTTACATTAGGGATGATTCTAGTTATCTAGGGTTTTTGATTTGCTCTATGTGTGCTCATTTTTTATCTATGTCATGTCTTAGAAAACTAGGTGTGTTACTTGGTTGATGAAATCAACGAAGAAATGTTGAATATGAATTTGTTCTTTATTAAAAAACAAAAACTCTAAACCTAAACTAAAACTTCACTAAACCTAAAACCAACATGTTAAACCCTAAACCCTAAATTATCAAAACCACTTCAA
>JAKCPB010001987.1:0-63567 GCA_021442155.1 Cymbidium sinense | reverse complement strand
TAGAAATCTTCTTGAAATCATCTAGCTTTCATTGTTACCATGATGAATTTTCAATTTAATGTGTCAAATGATTTTTGTATCTATATGTCTAATTTGATGATGATGTTCACTCCTCTGCATTTCTTATCTAGGTCATGAGTAAGTTCTTGGGCTAGTAATATGTTTTTAGCTATGTTCTTTCCTTGTCCAAATGTTGTTTGGTTTTTATAGATGAGTTTAAAGAGGTGTGATTGAAGGTGATTGGAGAGGATTTTGCTAATAGTTTTGCTAATGATAGATGTAAGGCTTATAGGCCTATAATTTACCTAATTATATTTGTTATTATATTTGGGAATGAGAGTGATGGTGGAAGAGCTAAATATTTATGTATGTTTTTGTAGAAAAAAAGGTCTATATAATAAAGATTACATCTATCTTAATCCATTGCTATGCATGTTGATAGAAATGGGCTATGTATCCATCATGCTCAATTATTTTGAATCCACTAAGAGAATTAATACTCCTCTTAATTTCATGTTCGATAGGAATATATTCAATGTCAAGTTGATTTACATTAGCTTTAATGGAATCACGTAGCTCCTCTTGAAAAAGATTTAAAATAACCTCTTGGTTTTGGATTTAAAATAGTTAATTCTACTCTCTATGATGTCTTTCTTATTGTATAACCAACTATATTGATATTTGATGATGACGTTATGTTTCCTCTCTTTTTTTATGCAAGCATGGTAGAATTTTCTATTTCTATCTCTCCTCCTTGAGATTGAATATGGCAGCTCTCTATGATAAGAAGTCATCTTCCATGGTGATCGTTTGCTCGAGGAGCTTGATTTAAGTCGCCGCCTGATTGAATAATAATGCACAAGCCAAGTAACACTTTGTTCATTAGCCTTAACTTATTAGTGAATGTCACCAAATACATTCAAATTCCTTTGTTTGAGGCTTGAAGTTAAATTCTTATGTAGTTGCCAAAGTCTATTTCAAAAATCATAAGTGCTTAATTTACATGCATCTTGGAGAAAATTTATAAAAAGATCATGGTTATTTCACATGTTCCAAAATATGAAAAAAAATTTAGAAGGTTTATGGAGGAAATCCACAGATAAAAGGATGGGAGAATGGTTAGAGCATGTTCTATTTATGTGACTTATTGCTAAATGGTGAATATTGCTAAACAAATTTGCATTAAATAGGATTTGGTCTAGCCATTCATAGACTCGACCTTTATTCCAGGTGTATGCGGAGCTAGTAAATCCAAGATCAATTATATATGCCTCTTCTATATTATTAGCAAATTCCTTCATTACTATTTCCTTGGGTTTTCTATCACTTTTTGTTTTCATTCTAATTTTTTATTATATTAAAATATCCTCCCACAAGCTAGCTATGTTAACAATTAAGATTGATGGAAATGATTTTAGACCATAGGTCTTTTCATGATTCTCTAGAATAAGAAGCATATACAATGGTTGCTTGAAATATATAATTAATGTTAAGATGGATGAATTGAGGGTCGTTAATGATGACATCTACTTGAAAGGGATTTTAAAAAAAAATAAGTCTTTGAATCTATAATTTTAAATTTTGTTGTAGCTATTGAACTTCCTTTTGATTTTCTCTATAGTGTGGAGTTAGATTAAAGATTCTAGGATTGCAAAAGCATGAAGATTGTGACTCTTGATTAAACATTTGAGTCTATTAGAGGCACTAATATTTGCTTTAATGTTCTAAATTATAAAGTTAGTCATGTTCTAGAGCCCTTTAGTAGTTTCATCCCACCAGCTATAGAACCCTTTCCTATGCAATTTGGGTTTATGTTCCTTAGCTCCCTTATTTCTTTATGCTTGTTCCTTTTAGATTTTGTATGAGCCAGTCCTCCGCTATGTCTTACATAGTTTGGCCTAAGTTCTAATACTGGGAGGTTTGATGTTGAAGTACAGGGGATAATACATCATTAGGATGGGTCTATTGAGGCAAAAAATTGAATTTTTCTATATTAATAGGTTGTATAGCTTCTAGCTATACAAAATCTAGAGTGAGTAAGAGGTTCTTTCCCATGCTATTTAGTCAAAAGATTTTTATTTGGTATATGGTACTACTTCAATCTCTATGGTTTCTTGATTTTGGAGTAATGCATTAGTGTTTTATAAAGTATCTTTTAAAGTATTTAGGTTGCTTTGGTTCTAGTTATCCACTCATTCTGACAAGGGAGAATTGAGGGGCTCATTTACATTTCCATCATCATTCCCAATGGTTTTGGTGTTCCTTCCTCTAGTGTAGGATTTGCAATGAAATGGTTTTCAACTAGATGGCCAAACATTTTACATTTAGGATAATAGTATGGCTTTATTCTATAAATTCCTTGGTAACCATTATTTGGTGTACTAATCCAAACTTCTTCAACATGTGTTGTTGTTATGCCCATTTTCACAAGAACTCGAAAAGGTATAAGGTTGAAGGTGAGCAAATCAAGTTTAAGGAGTTTGCCAAAGTTTGCAGTTAGAGAGTACAAAATATGCTTGTTGAAGGGATGGAGTTTCAAGTTTGGAAGCTTGATCCAAATGAGGACTATAGGTGGTTCTATATTGTAATTGAAAGTAGGTGTCCATTTGAGTATTTTCATTAGCTCATTGCCAATGTGATAAAGTTTTTTTGATGAAGAGCCTTGCATAATCCTCCTCTACTAAGTCTAATAGCAATGTTCCTTCCATCAAGCAGCTCAAGATTCCATTCTCCAAGAAGCCTTAGTTCATCAAAGTGCTTATGGATTATGTCCATCTTGAGATGCTTCTAATTAGATTTTCCAACCAAAGTAAATTTAAGAGGTTCTACCAATTGACCAATTTTAGATTCAGTAAGAAAGAGGATAGATTAGCCATTTTTATGATTATCCTTTTTTAAGAACCCATTTTTTTCCAACTTTAACAAAATCTATCATGGTATGACTGTGAATATATGAACTTAATGGAATGATCGTTGGATTCAAAGGAAAGGATGTTGGTTAAAAGAGAAGTGACATAAGAATTTTTTTTCCATGGAGAGCAAACCAATGGAATAATATATAGTGAACAATGCCCTAGAGAAAGGAGCGTAGCTAGTGTGGATGGTGCGACAACTTCATGCTTTCCCATGCACTACTTTAAACTTTTTTATCCTTTCATTCATTCTACCAATAATGGACCTTTGTTGACTAACAAAAGTGTTAAAAAATTTGGAGAATCTAAAAAATTCTACCTCAAATTTATCTTAGAGCATCACTTGCATAGATAGGTAAGAAATAATTAGATTCTCAACACACTAAAGGTGATGATTAAAGGTGCCAATACAAATTAGGTGGAATCATCATCTTTTTTCTTTTAGCACTCAGAATAACAACTTCCCCATTGACAGACCAAATGCCATTTTAATGTGTCTCATTAGGTAGATTCCATTTTACCCATTGAGTATAAGTTTCAAAATAAGTGTATTATGGCATCAATTCAATAACTATAGATTTTAGCCAAATAATAGATACAAAATAAAGAGTTCATTGAAATAACTCAAACTTATTAGAAGAATTGAAAACACCAACTTCATTTATTTAATTAAAATAAAAATATGGCAAAATACTATAACTTAAAAATATTAAGAAAAAGAACAATAAGCTTGTCGACTTAGTGTCAAGGTTGAAGTTGTTGTTAGCTTGAATGTACTTAATAAACTTGGATCAATGTAGAACAAACCTTATTTCCTTAAGAAATTAGTTGGACCAATGTGTATTAAAAACTCACTCAACGGTTCGATGTCTTTGACCACACATATCCTCAAGAAATTTTATCTTTAAAAGATGTTATTCATTCTCGATCATTACTTTGTATTCATTTTTTATGACATATCATAGGCTAACTTATCATGTGATTAAGCAGGTCACATTATGGACTCGATGAGCTTTATTATAATCTCTTCTCTCATTTATGAACTCATTTATTGTTCTCTACACTTGGAGAACTCACACACCCTTGTGAGTACTCAATGGATAATCATCCTCTCTTCGAACCTACTCATTGCCCTTATGGTTGGTCAACTTTAGGTGCAAGCTAAGTATAAGTAAAGTAGCTTAAATGGATCAACCTATTTAGAGTCTTTAAGTAAAAGTGTGATTTAACCACCTTGAGGATAAATCAAGAATTAAACCTCAAGATACTATAAGATGATGAGGCTACTCATAATATGAGAGTTGAGGCCCCTAAGAGACAAAACCTTAAATCACATTAAGGAAAAATCAAGAATGAAACCTCAACATACTATAAGGTGAGGAGGTTACTTATAATATGAGAGTTGAGGGCCCTAAGGGACAAAACCAAGCTTTAGTGAGATGACTCACTCTTTATAAAAAGCTATATAAAGAGTAGCACATGAGTCCCTTTTATAAAAAAATTGGAGTGAGGTGCATATTAGTTCTAACTATAGCCATAAAAAGCTAACTCTCACCTTCATGATGAGATATACATTGAGTAATGCATGAGACCCTCCTATCAATGAGTCTAGGTGAGTGCCTCATGAAGTCACAAGAGTAAAACAAAAATATGAATTGCACCCAAGATGACCACTTCATATCTTGGAAACCTCAACTCACTACTGAATGCCCAAGCTTTTGGGATGAGGTGAAGTGAACTAAGAAGTGATTTATAGAATTGTAATGGTGATAACTCAAGTTATTATAATGATGACTACTAAGCACTAACTTGAATCACCAAAGGATTAGTAAATTATGATGAGCTCACTCTAAAATAAATTTAGATAAATATTTATAAATGCACATTCCATAATGACAAGAACATACAAAAAATAAGAGAAGAGAAACCATTGCAAGTTGAAAATAAATCATTTCATTGCATTCTACAAAATTACAAGTGACTAGTATAATAGAGTTTAAAAAAGAAAGAAGTACATTAACTCTCCCTCTCTCAAAGATACAAGAAAATAAAAGAGAGGCCAATTTAGGTGGTTGTGCTTCACCACTACTATATTAGACTTCAACGAGGGAGTACATTCTTAATATTCAAGAAATTATTTTTGGCCATCCAAGTTGTACACTACTTTTTTTAGTAAACCTAAAACTTAGTCTTGAAGAGGATCCCATATTCTATGTCTATTAGAAGTTTGGCCGCATTGCCTCTTTTTCCTGGAACTGAACCTCCCACTATTGATACTCCTCTTGACAATGAGTTACTTTCATAGCGAGCTGTCCCTTCTTGGCCTCTTTGTGAACAAGTTTCATAGCTAGCTTATTCTTCTATTTCTAAGTCTCCATCAATTCCTTATCACTTGCACTACAAAGGAAAAAACCATTTTGTGTAATAATGATTGAGTGAAGTGATAGACCTTCCTCACCTTACCTAATTTTTCAAAGATTTCACCATACTCCTAGAGAAATTTAAAGGTCACCTTCTAGCTCACACAGTAAGTAATCATTACCACCTAAATGGCCTAAATTAAGACTATTTTACAATAAGGCTAGCACTAAACATTATATCAACAATTTCATGATGTTAGATTTGACTCATTTTGAGACATAGAGCCAACTCAAGCTAGTATGCATGTCAATGTTGTATCAAAAGAAAAATATGAGGTAGAAGCATAGCATCACAGTTGGATTATAAATGCTACAGTCTACTCCCGTCGCATCACTACATCAATAGATCGCCCTATAGAATAGATTCAGAAAAGATTTCGAGCAATTTTGAGGCGCTATGGTATGGTAGGAGCATCTCGACAACCAACCATGGTTGTATCTAAGATATATATAATGCTTTCTAAGAGAAAATATCTTCATTTTCAGATTTTTTCCTTTTTTATTTTTCTTAGTAGGATGGTGAGTGGTGTCTTTATCAAGCACTTGGAGAGTGACACTCTGAGTGCTATGAGAGAATGTGTAAGGGTAGTGTGAAAAGAGTGAAGCAAGAGGTGGAGAATGACATCAATAATCAACAATTTTCAATAGGGGAGGCTGGACATTTCCACGATGAAGTAGTAGAGGATCGTAAGGAGTAGACTTGAAAGATCTACTCGATGTGTTCTTTTCTTTCATCTCTAGCTATCTTATGTCATTTTTTACTATGTTTAATATGATTTTCTTTTTCTCCTCAATTATGGAGCATTAATCTATAAAGTGCTATGAATTTATATGAACTTTTGGGAAGTTTGTGTTGTATTAGACTTTGTTGTGGATTAATATAGAGAAATTGTCTATGCTTTTTAATTAGAATATGTTTTACTTTTTCCATGCTTCTTTTACTTATAATTTGGCTAATTGCAATATTTAAAATAAGTGTGATCTAGAGATATCAATAGAATTAAAAAAAAAAATGCGTGCTATAAAACCGATGTAGAGTGAAAGTTTACGCCTTAGCTTTGTCGTGAAATCTAGCACACACACAGGTATTTAAAGAGTGTGAACAATAAAACTCCAGAATTTTTATGTGGAAAATCTAAAAGAGGGAAAAATCACGGGGCCTAACCCAGTAAAAAGCTTCCACTATGTATCTGTTTCATAGTATAAGATCTTCCCACACGGGATTACTATATATAGAACAAACATATGTGACAACGATCAGTTATAATAGTTGCTAGTAGTAGATGATGGTGAACTGTGCAATCACCGCGTGCTACGCGTAAATGCAAAGAAAAATCACTAGCAAAAATGCAGGGAACAATCACCGATAAAAGTCATCATGATGAAGACCGACAGAGATTGACGACGGCAAGGATCGATGGCGGTCGGCACGGCGGCATGGTCGATATCATCGAGTGGTGGCTTTGGAGGATCTTTAGAGCTTTCTCCTCTTGCATGGGCCCCTCATATGAGGAATGAGGGTTATTTATAGATTGAGGAGTGGCATCTTTGTAAATACATGCAACCACTTCTATCCATCGGACTCATGATGATTCCCTGATCATATGATGTATTTTGTGTATTTGAATACTCAAATGAAGTTGGAATTGTAAGATCTTTGGCTTGTTGGAATCATCAAGACGCCGATTTATTATAAACACTCCATATTTGAGAGCTTTTAGGAATTTAACCGATGTCTCAAAGTTTCTAATGATATTTTAAGTGCTTGATCTCGACCGCTTTAATTTCGATTACTTGCTTTCGATCAAGATTCTGCTTAGACTAGAAATTTTAGGGTCATATCGGTTCCCTATTTTGGATGATATTATTTCAATCATCAAAAAATATATGTGCCAAGTACTTCAAAATAGCAAATTCTTTAACTAAATCAAGTCCATTAACCACACATTTTGAGAGAAGATCTTCATGGCACGATTATGACTACGAAAAGCACAACCACAAATATATGTAGAATGTGCGTGAAATTTGAGGTTACTGGATCCATCCAGTCTCTACCAGCGCCCTCCGCGACACATCGCATGGGGCGCAGCGCATGGTACAGACGGCGCGCCATGGCGGGTGCGCGACGCCATACGGCCTCAGCGCGCTCGGGTCATGGGTCGATCCGAATGAAACCACGCGTAACGAATGACTGAGCTGGCGGCGAAGCGGTCGCCACGGCGACGGGCCCGAGGTGGAGGTCACGCCGACCGCTGGATCTGACTACGTCAGAAGTGACGAGAGAGCGCGGGCGCAGTGAGTGGTCCGGCGGGGCCACCACGGAGCGGCGCAGGGTCTGGACCGCGCGGGCGGCCGCTGGCGCAAGTCATGGCGCATGGCCACGCGGCGCGAGAGGGTCCAAGAGGGTTTTTGTGTCCGTTTTGACCCGTTTGCCCATTTTTGATGGTTTTGAGCCAGTTTTTGCAGTTTTTGATGGTTTCTCTTTGATTTTTTACTTTTTTATCCCTATAGGGGTCTATAAAACCCCCCCATGGGAGAAGGTACCTTCTTTTCTTCTTGAGAGAAGGTCGCTCGAGGTGATCAAGACCGTCATAAGGCTCCGCTTTTCCCTCGAAAGAGGTGTTAACTAACCCGCCGGACCGGACGGAGAGGCGATCAAGAGTAGTTCATACAGGGCTCCGCTTTTCCTTGAAAGAGGTGTAACTAATCTCGCCGAGACCGGAGAGGATCAAGACCCATACCATACAACAAGGCTCCGCTTATCCCTTGAAAGAGGTGTTAACGACCTCGTGACCGAGGTTCGAGGTGATCAAGACCCATAGTTCATATGGCAAGGCTCCAGTTTTTCCTTGAAAGAGGTGTTAACTGACCTCGTCGGACTGATCGGGTTCGGAGGCGATCACGGAGATGGGGGTTGACAAAGATGCTCGACGATGGTGGCCGACGGCGACGGTGACTGCGAGATAACCAACGACGATGATGACCATGGAGATTGCCGATTAATGGTCGACCGGGCGATGGTAGTCAGGGTGACCGCTAGGTTGGCTACCGACCTGGGGTCGAAACTAGCCTGCAGAATGGGGCTGTAACCGGTGTCGGTAATGCGGGATGACCGCAATAATGGTGGTGACCGAAAAATTACGCGATGGTCGACGCTGGATCGGGCGATGGTACGTGGGGTGACCGCTAGTGGTTGGCGAACGCCACCGGGCCATCGTGACATGGCCGACGGTGAGCGGCATAAATGACGCACACCGCATCGATAGTGAATCGAATGGATGACCCACACGATGATGACCGGGAGATTGCAACGGCTTTTTTTTTGACCTATCCAGGTTGTTTGTTAAAGTGTGACTTGGCGACGTTAACCCGTGGAAGAGGTTGCATTGAATCGGCCGAGATTTTGACCCATTCGGTTGTTTGTCGAGTGTTACCCGGCGACATTAACTGTATAGAATTGAATCGGCCGTGATTTTGACCTATTCGAGGTTTTGTCGGTGTTACCCGGCGACGCAACCCGTGGTTGAATTGAATCCAAGATTTTGACCAATCCGAGGTTGTTTGTCGGTTACCACCGACGCATATGGAAGAGGTTGAATTGAATCCGCTAAGGATTTTTGACCTATCCGAGGTTGTTTGTCAGAGTGTTACCCGATGACATTAACCTGTATGGAAGAGGTTGTGGGAAGTCCACCAAGGACCTTTTGACCTATCCTAGGTTGTTTGTCAGAGTCTTTGCTCGATGACGTTAACCTATGGAAGAGGTCCGATCAAGTCCCCTTGGGATTGATCATGCCCGATTGAGATACAACATGAGTTGTATATTTCTCAAATGGGAGGATTAAATGAAGAAAAAATAAGCTTGTGAGAAAAAAAATTATAAACTCATTACTTTAATAATGTTGGTGATACAATATTGTCATAACATAAGTTAACAAAAGAGATACATTTTTAGAGGAAAAGATAGAAAAAAGGAATAATATTTATTTATACACCAAGGATTACATATAACACTTTTTAGAGACCTTCCATATTCCAAGTTCTAGGGATGATTTTTCCTTGGATCATTAGTTATAGCTTGACGGTTGGTCATCTGATAAGTAGGGAGCAGGTCTTTTACAGGCAAAACCCTCTGAGGTACTTCTTTATCTTGAAGATTAAAATGATGTTGAAGGTCATGGTTGAGCTTCTTTGAAGTAACATGATTGTTATTTGATTTCAGACCACTCCAACTCAAATGGGAGTTTGAAATTTTATCTTAAGATGAGGTACCGAAGTGACAGCATTGAAGATTGATTAGAGGGGTCTTCCAAATATAGCTTTGTATGCTGAATTTGACTTGACCACTATGAATTGGACTGAGTGAGTGACTTGTTGAGGAAATTCTTTGAGAATAATGGGAAGGGTGATTGTCCCTCCACTGCATGTATGGTTATCAAACCCATATACACCTGCAATTATCAAACCCACTCGTACAAAAGATAAGAGGTGGGGAGGAAAAGATAAACGGGATAAATTAAAGACTATAATATTTATACACCAAGGATTATATATAACACTTTTTAGAGACCTTCCATATTCCAAGTTCTAGGGATGATTTTTTCCTGGATCATTAATTATAACGTCATCTCGATAACGGCAGGAGTGTCTTTACAGTAAAACCCTCTAAGGTACTTCTTTATCTTGAAGATTAAAATTGTCGATGTTGAAGGTCACCAAAGGGTTGAGCTTGTTTGAAGTAACATGATTTCATTTATTTCCACTACTCCAACCCAAATTGAGTTTGAAATTTTATCTTAAGATGACAAAGATTGAAGAGATTGAGAGGGTCTTCCAAATATAGCTTTGTATGCTGAATTTGACCGACCACTATGTGAGTGACTTGTTGAGGAAATTCTCCGAGAATAATGGGAAGGGTGATTGTCCCTCCACTGCATTGCGGTTATCAAACCCATATAGCCCTGCAATGGGTTGAAGTTTTTTCTTAACTCACCATGTTAAGAAAGGTGGAGTAAAATAAAACATTAACGGAACTCCCATTATTAATCAAAATTCTCTTAACAATATAACAGGGGTCACCAATCCCTGCACTGATGACAAGAGGATCTTGATGTGGAACTTGGACTCCTTCCAAGTCTGAGTTATTAAAAGTGATGGGATGATTGATACTAGATTTTTTAACTCCAGCTCTTCAAAGGAAGACTTGATTAGATAGTAGTGGCCCACTTGCAATCGTTTCAATTTCTCCAACTATTTGGCAGCTATTGTGTTGTTTCTGTGATGATTGTCGGTTGCCCCAATTGTATTTGCATAAGTTGGTTGGTTTTGCACAAATTGACGATATCCCACGATGAATAAGCCTCTCAATCTCTTCTTTAAGTTATTTACATGCCTCCTCAGTATGTCCATGACTTGATGGAAGTGACAATATTGCTCTTGATTTCGAAGTTGGTTTGTGGATGGCCACTTAATGGTCTCTTCATCCCGAATAGCCATCAAGACATTAATGCAAGATGTTCAAGATGGTATTCCGCGTTGATGTGAGGGTTGTGGAGAGAGATAATGATTGCCTTGTTGCTTCTTCTGATGGATTGTTGATCTATGTTTCCTAGAGCACTCTTACGTTTTCCTGTGGATTGTTCAAATTATTTCGGTGGGCATTAATAGCATCATCAGCAAAAACTTACGCTTCCACACGGTGAACCAAGTTGGTGTATGAGCGGACCGTATCTCACATTAGCGATGAGTAGAAAAGTCCAGGATGGAGCCCTCCAAAAAAAACTCCTCTTAGTAATTCAGGGTCTACCCCAGGTATTTGGCGAGCTTCTGAGGAGAATCTCTAGAAGTAGTCTTTAAGTGATTCACCATCATTTTGACGAATGCCAGAGAGATGGGAGGAATCTTTAATGATCCTCCGGCAATGAACTGCTATGAAAACCTTGGTGAGTTCGTAAGGTATGGATGGATCCCCTTGGAAGGGAGAACCAAGTGAGCTTATCCCTCAAGGGTAATAGAAAGACTTGGTGTGTGTCAAGAGCTCGTTGGATATGCATGATGGTGAATGGTCGATGTGTTCATATGGGTCAGTTGCCCCATCATAGGAATCAATGCTTGGAAGCTTGAAACCTATGGGAATAAGATGTTGAAGAATAGATAAAGGTGAAGACTCCTCATATGAGGAGAGGATGATTTCTATCTTGAAGGTAAAATTCATCTTGCATTAAGCCGTAATTCGCAATAATATGACAGTAAATAACGGACGAAATGTGTCAAGCTACCATCACTAATTGGTGGATTAGCAGTCAGTTGAGCTGCATGTGATGGATGAGTAGAACTAGCAGTGTCAAGGAGAGCAGCATCACTGTCTTTACACAGAGAAACTTCAGTGTCAAGGAGATTATCATTTTGACCTCCCATGGCTAACAATCGATCTTGGAGGAGATGAGTTTGTCGCGGTAGGGGCTGTTGTGTTCCTCGCAAAAGTCGGATCATCTCATTTTGAGACTTTCATTTGGCGGACACGATCTTCTAAAGAGATTCTTGTCGCCCATCATCCATGGTCACGCCTATCGTGGGAGGAAGCTTGGTGTCCTTGGTTCAAGGATTGGTTTTGAGAGTGACGGGAGTTGGAGCGGGAGGCTCCGTGGTGACGAGTATTGCGCCTATTGGCCATAATGCGATGTTCACAGAAATTGTGATTGAGGGGTTCTTATTCTGACGCCAAACTGCTGTTGGGAAAACCAGCGGTAGAGTAAAAGTTTATGCCTTAGCTTTGTCGTGAAATCCAGCACACACACAGGTATTTAAAGAGTGTGAACAATAAAACTCTAGAATTTTTACGTGAGAAACCTCGGAAAGAGGGAAAACGCCAAGAAAAGCTTCCATGTACTATGTTTTTGAGTACAAGATCTTCCGAACGGATTATAGAATTGTATATGAGAAAGGAACAACAACTATGTGACAACGATCGGTGTCTAGTAGTAGCGATGGTGAACCGTATGAGCAATCATCGGAAATGGGGAACAATTAGGCGTAAATGCAAGGAACAATCAGCAAAACTCGGAACAATCACCGATAAGTCATCATGATGAAGAGAGATTGACCACGAAGATCAATGGCGGCGGGCGGTGGTTGATGACCGGAGTGGCGGCACGACGGTGGAGGATCTTTAGAGCTCTCTCTCTCTTTTGGGCCCCTCATATGAGGAATGAGGGGCTATTTATAGATTGGAGGAGTGGCGTCTCAGTAAATACATGCAAAATCCGAACCACTCTCCATCGGACGGCTCATGATGATTCCCTTGATCATATGATGTATTTTGTGTATTTGAATGCTCAAATGAAATTGTAAGATCTTTGGCTTGTTGGCTCCGAGACGCCGATTTGACTATAAACACTCATATTTGAGAGCTTTTGAATTTAGCGATGTCTCAAAGTTTCCAGTGATATTTAAGTGCTTGATCTCGACCAGTTTTAATTTCTGATTAGCTTGCTTTCGGCATCAAGATTCGTGCTTCGACTAGAGGAATTTTTAGGGTCATATCAATACTAAATAATTATTAATGTACTAAATAGTTTAGAAGTGCTAAATAGTAATTAAATATATGATTATTTTTAGGTTTGTAATCATTTAAAAGGAAATATGGGTAAAGCAACCAATAAAATTTACTTGACTTTAGGCAAAAAAGCGGGTAAATGGATTGGTTTGATTTTACTTTTCTGGCCACAGAGTATCACATTTTTTATTGATACTATAAACTTTAAATTAATCCATCATATAGCTTAATGTAATACAAAGTCTAAAAGTTTCCATAAATTTAGAGTACTTATTTTAAAACTAAGAAAACTTTTATATTTTGTATATAAATATAAAAATATAACTTTTAATATCTTGCAAAATAGTAGATATAAACTTTAATTAAGCACATACATTTTGTTAGATTTTTAAGAGATTAGTACTTACTTAATATAAATTTATTTAATTTTGCTCTAATTCGTGTGGGAACGATACTCTACTCATTCTATATTACTTGATTCGACATGTATACTTGTGTATAAGGATAAAAAGTATCACATTTTAGATAAAATATTGTGAAACCTATCCTAAGTAAATTTATTACATACCTTAATCGCTATTTCATCCATAGTCATGATAGATAGATTGATCTCCTCTTGATCAAATTGTTCAATTGATTTATCACACTTCAAATCTTTCCATGTTGTCAAGATAACCTTATTCCCTTTTATTAGTCATTGAATTTTCTTATATTTTTATATTATTTTTACTTAGGGCACATTTTGATGTGAAATATCTAACTTTATTACATTTAAAACACATTGGAATTTTTTTCATTTTCACTTCACCCATTTGCCTTTAACATATTTTTAATTTTAGTTATGAACTTTTTCCTTTTGACTTTATGGAAGCCTTTTTTAAATATTGTTTCCAAGTGATGAATTTGTAATGTCTTCTCTTATTAAAGTTTGTTGGTGATGTCTTGGTGTCACACAAGTAATGACATGAGTGCTGAAATTTTTTTTTTTCATTTAACAACATCATCCTCCTCTGCTCCTAAGATGATATTTTATTTGTGAACTACTAGAGAACCATGCAATAATCAATTGTATATGAATTCAAATCCCTACCCTCAAAGGTAATAATTACCTTTTGACACTTTAGTAAAACCATAGGACCTTATTTATGTAATCACTAGTGTTCTTTGTTAAAGGCACACTAACCAACACAATTTTATGAATATCCAAAACAACATTGTGATGGTTTCACCAAGTTTCATTCAAAATGTTTCATATTCTTGCATGAAACAATTAATACGTATTTCACTCACCTTGTTGGTTTCATCGTATGTGATGATTTACTTAATCCCAAATCTTTTTAAGTATCCCTAAGCAATATATGGTCATATAATCATTATATTTACTTGCAATGTAAAGCATTGGGCCCTTAACATTTAACAATCCTAAATCTAATTGTGAAATCAAATCCTCAATTGGTTTAGGAATTTTTTTGCCATCTAACATCATGGTTGTATGACTTTTATAATTTTTTAGTATATGATCAACTTCCTCATTTTGTATGATTTTAAACATTAACATTCTATTTCTTGGAAATTGTAATAATTCAATTAAATAAACTTGGAAGTGTTGTGGAAATTCTCTCATTCAAAATTTCAATTTTATGATCAAACGATATTTTGCTGCTAATGATCTGTGTAAACCTTATGAATCACTCTATAAATATGAAGATAAAAATTTTTGACACCTCACTCTAAAACCAATTAATGGTTTACATAAACCTTATGAATCAATCCATTTGTAAAATCATGTAAGTCAACATCCTTTAAAGCATTAACATCGTCGTTATGTGCTGTGTGTAACTAAGCAAATTTCTTTATCACATTTTTATAATTTCATATAGAAAAATTTTCGCTCAAAAAGCTCTTGGTGGTAGTGAGAGAAAGGAGTGAAAGCTAAGGTTTTAATAAGAATGTTTCAATAGGCATCACCTAACTCAAATCTTAAGATATATTTATAAGTAGAGTTTAGGTTTATCTTAAAATGACTTAAATTTATTTATTAAACTTTTTTACAATTTTATAGCAAGTTCATCAAAAATTTAAATTTGAATTTAAATTGTTAGTGGCTATCATTAAATTTTTTTGAAAATTGATGATTATGTAGGCCCACAAAATTTAATGGAGGCACACAAAATCTTTTTGAAGATTCATAGAACATTGGGGAGCCCATTATAATTAAATTTTAAAAATCTAGGACTTCAGATTTTTTATGGAGTGTCACAATGCCATAGATAACCAAAATTGGACTTTTATATCGATTATTCTTCAATGAAGCAAAGGGCATAAATTCAGAAGTAAAGCATCATTTGCTAAAGCAGTAATTTTATTTTTTGTGAGAGTAGAATGTAGAATATTATAAATTCTTAAAATTATAAAAAATTGTAAGCAACAAAAAAACATGTGCCAAAAAATCCTGCTCTGAAAGAATAATTGCAAAGAGCAGCCATCATCTTGACCGATTTTAATATGCGAATATTCATCTAATCTTAAGGCTAAGAAGCAGATTATTATATTAAGCCAAGACATTCGGTTGCCTAATGGCCGATTATGTTCTTTAATACCGCCTAACCTAACGTAGCTTGTCTTACTATTTTTCTTGTTAAACGTACGAGCGTCATCATCATTATTTATTACATTGCTATTCATTAATTCTCTACAGACAATGACCCAAGCATGTGCTGCGGAATGTGCGATGATATTTAAAAAACAATTTGAGAAAAAATAATATAGTTAGCCAAGTTAAAATAAGATTGTTGTACGATAATAGTATTCTCACAATGATAATACATCGTTATTATTAAATCACACACTAAATTCTTTGGTCACGATTAATTGATTTTAATGATAAAAAGGTTTTTTAATGACCCATCGTAAATCGATAGAAAACAACATATGAAAGTTGAGATTTAAAAAAATAAAGAAAGAGAGAGAGAGAGAAGTTTGAGGCCTTTAATGATTTCATATCACTAAGACTTATAAGGAGAGAAATAGAACACAGAGAAAAGAGGAAAAATAAATGTGAAAAAGTTAGAGAAACTAAGCCTTTAAATTTAGTATAGAAGATTGCAAAATGTCTTTTAACCTGTTAAGGTCCTGCCCCTATTTTTAGGTTGAGATCCATCTCTGAGTGATTACATGAATCTATAAAGTATAATTAAATGAATATGATAAAATAGCCTACTAAGTCTCGAAGTTTGTTATACAATTATATAAAATATTTCGGGTAGTTACAATAATAATGGTTGGTTAGGCATATATTACATAATTTTTGGGATATTTTTGTTAGATCGTAGCCCTTTTCTTGAACCTGATTGAAGAAATTCACTTGTTATATTATTTTTAGAAAAAAAAACCCCAAATCCATTTTTTGAATTAAATATTGCTTCCCAATAAAATAGGAGTCGAAATATTCAATGAACAATCATGCAACATTTCCATCATGAGAGTTTTATACCTGTTCACCCTAATAGCACCCCCATATCACGCAATCAAAGAGTGCGTGGAACTAGATTGTGGCAAGTTTCATGGCTTGGGTCTCTCCATTCATCATTTGTTTGTTAATAATGTTATAATTTTGTTCTTTATCTTTGGATATGTTGATTGTACTTTAAATCCTAAACTAATAATGTTGTTTTGCATTAGAGTACCATTTATGAACTATATAGAATAGTCATTTCAATGTAGCTTCAAATCATGATCGAACATCTTCAAGCTTTCTTTGAATATGGTTTTATCACATTTTAAAGATGTTCGATCATGGTTTGATCAATATTTGATGAAAGTTTGCTATGTTTTAGATGAATTTAGTAGAATTGCTTGGGAGCTTGATGAAGGCCTTCAACTATAGTTCAAAGACAATTTACAAGTAGATCGGTGATTTTTGATTGTCTTCAGAAAAGATACAATCATATTATAGAGATGGCATGTTGATAGTTCATTTTATTTTAATCTTTATTGTCTTGTTTTAAAAATATATTATTTATGTTTATTCAATATTTACATAGTTTTTAACACTAATTCTTCATATTGAGATGCATTGCATTACTGAGACATATAGAATTTGGGATATTATGAAAAAAATTATTCGACAATTTGAAGCTAATACAATCTTTAAAATGTTGAGTCTCTCATTAAATAGTTAATAGTGTCCTAATCAATAATTCTCTAGGACTAGGACCTAATTTTTTAGTAATTATTAAGGATCAATGGTGATAATGAGTGTTAAAGCTACTCCCTTATACTAAACTTTAGAGGAAAAACTATAATATTTAATATTTTCTAGTTTGCATTTGCTAATAAATCACTTTTTAAAGGGCACTGACTTATGGAGAAATTTAATAAAATGAGTAAAAGAAGCAAGCTATTATAAAACTATCTAAGTTGAGTAAAACTTTAAGAATTTAGAATTGGAAAGACCATTTATGGAGTGCATTAAGAGGAATAATGGCTAGAAGATTGAGTTATATTCTTTGTAATTAGTGTCCCAAAAAATAATAAATATAATATTATGTTAATTAAGTTATTGATTTAGTTGAAAATAGAAAAAAGCATTTTTTTTAATACCTATGGAGTAAGATGTCATGTAAGAAGAAGTTAGAAGGGATTGAAGAAATATGTTAAATTATAAAGCCATTAGCTTGAAAAAGAGTGTCTTATTCTAGTAGATTGTAACTGGATATGTAGTACCACTATAGTTTTGAGATGTGTTGAGTTGCTTGAAAAGAGAATAGTAGGATATAATAGTAACAAAATGCTTATAGGCAAAGATTTCTTCTAAATATTGGTGAATTAGGATGAAAGTGCTGTTCTTTATCTAAAGTTATTTATACTTTATTTTCCTTTATATGGACGAGCATTGTTGTTAATTTACTCCAAACTTGTTTCATATGGGCAATTAATTATTTTGCATTGATACATAATGTTAATAAAGACAAATTATTTATGCATACTCTTATTGTGTCTATCTTGATTATAGTTTCAAAGAAGCAATTTAGCATAACCACTTTTGAAGAGAAATTTAATGAAATAATAGAAGCAAAATTAGTTCTAAGTTAATACTTTCCCTTGTAAATATGGTTAAAGCAATTTTTTTTTTTTGTTCATGCAAGAGTTAAGGAGCGGCTAACTTAGGTTTACGAACAATCAAATAAAATTGAAGTAGAAACACATGCATTAGCCAATTTTTCTATAATGGTGATTGTTGAGTCTTTATTATATATATATCACTACATGATTTAAGACTATCTATATATTAATTTATGTTAGGTCAACCAATCATTAATTAATACTTTTTGTTTATTTAATCTTTCATTTATTTTGTTTACAATATTTAAGAATTTTCATCAATTGTGATTAATGTTGTTATATATCTTTTAAATTTCACAAAGAAGTTGCATTCTTTAACATATCAATTATGTTGAATTTGTAGAAGTAAGCTTGATTATGCAAAGGATATTGTAATATATATATATATATATATATATATATATATATATATATATTTATATCGTATATAATTTAAAGTTTTGACAAATTAATGACTGTAGAGATGTTTTTTTTTTCACGTTTATGAATCAGTTCAAGACTAAATTTGTCGAATTCCCTCAAGATGGGAATGACATGGTTTGCAAGTTAATATTACGTTATCATAAAACCAGTTCAAGAAACTAATATTGTAATAATTTTAATAATAATTATTATGATAAAATTATTTTGTCATGCGACAAATATTTTTATTTAGAATAACATGTCACCATCTAAGAATGAGTTAGTTCTAACAAGTTAAGCATTATATGAGTTTTAACAAGAATATAGGTTCCGAATAGATTATACCATAAGGTGGTCTCTTAGAAATAATCATTAATAGCTAAAATTCTCGGTTATAGAAGTCTAAAAGTTTGATGATATGTCCTTGGTGATCAAATATAGTAACATGCTTGAATTTTCATTATCTTGAATAAGCCAATCTACTAGATTGATTAAATTTACATCAAGAAAGTCTTAAATGTTCACCTATATAATTATAAAGTTATGATTGTACAACCCCCTTTTAAGTTAAGACTTTAATATGTTTTTATCAAGTAATTTAAAATAGCTCTTTTAAATTTCCATTCCTATAGAGCCTCTATCCACATTCTATTAAAACTTGTCACTTTAGCTACAGTAAAATCAAGACTATTGACATTAAAATGTTAATAGGACCTAGCATTATATCCTCTCTAAACACTAAAGGTTTAATCCAACCTATCCCATTAGGTTGGCCTCTTAGTAAGAATCATGTAGGAGGGCGACTTTCAAAATTTTCCTACAAATCTAGGTTTGACTATAATTAGCCCTAGGATAGACTGCTTTCTTTATTCAAGTGCAACCAATCATTAATTGAAGTAAGTGTTGATTTATAGCAATCAATCTTTCTTATTCATCTATTTCTTTGTATAGTTGATTATGAGACTCTAAAAATTAATTTGATCATCCTCAAAATTAATATGAAAAAATTGCCATAATTGAGTCAAAGGTACCCACCAACCGTTATTTCATTTGTATCCTTAAACTGGAAACTACCTCACTGAACTCAATTGGTTAATGATAGCCAATCTTAGGATATTTCAAGCATGGTTATGAATCAAATAACTTCTAGAATTCTAAGATACATTCATGGTTGACCATAAACTAGGAAAGTCAAAATTAGTCCAACCTAGTTAACTCTAAGCTTAGATTGATCCCAAATTATTTGAATTTCTCATTAACCACTCCAAAATTGTCAAATAAAAGTTTTTCATATGATAAAAAATTTAATAAAAATATTTTGTCCATCAATTATGTCAATTACACCCAAGACAAGTCTTTTAACCCAAATTAACCTAATTAGGCCAATATGACCAAATTAGCCTTAATCATAAAATTATTTTGAATAATTGAACATGTAAACTTCTCTATGAGATTTAAATATGGTCAAAGAGTCAATAGTTTGAGTTCCCCAGGGCCTAATTGAAATGGAAAAATGAGGTGATTACTCCCATTAAGGTCAACACTCAATTTTAGTAGTAGATTGAACCAATTAATTATGATATCCTATCAATTTCTTGAGAATTTTTGTAGTGAAGGATATCATTAACAACTACTTAGTTCATTTCACATTCATTTGGCACAACACTTTAAGGTGTTCAATTTCACTAAATATGCTACTTTCACCCATTTGAGTCAAAATAAGAACATTCATTTTCATTAATGAATTAGACCCACCAAATGTCTGAACCATACTTGTCCATGGATGTTAGAAAAATATTTTTTTAGATCAATCCAACTTGGCCAATTTAATGGAATAGCTAAAATGACTCATTTAAACCAAGTATAACAAAAGTGATTCCAAACCCAACTTATAGAAAAATAAATAGATTAATTTATTTCTAATTAATGGATAATATTCTAAATTAAGTACCCGAGTTAAAATCCTTCTTAGATGAAGCCTTGGAGATAAGAGGCACTATATGGCATAAGGTGGGGAAATTGATAAGATGGAAGTACACTTATCTAATTAAGGTCTTTCAAATATCTGGCCTCAAGTACAACATAAATATCTAGTTAGTGTACTTACTAGGTGTGCATGTAGAAACCAATATGAGAAAGAGGAAAAACTATTTAAAAATTTTAATTAAATATTCTGCAATTGTATATTGTAAGATATAACTAAATACGGTAATAAGTTTAAAACTACTCTTATCTAATAAAAATTCACCATATTTTTCTCAAAGTACCTTTCAAGTGAAACTTATTTAACTAACATCATGTACTTCCTCCTTAAGCATATGCATCATCCAAGGAAAGAAGTATGATATATTAGCCGATAGAAATTTTCCACCATTCAAGCAATTAAAATTGACATTATTGCCCACTTAATCCATATTTATGGTCTTAAATAATGAGTGGGAAGAGCAAAGAATGTTGTGGGGATAGAAGAAGAAAATTCCTTGAGTGTTTTTCCATGGGATAGCTCTAGCCCAAGAATTTTAAGATAAACCAAAGAGCGAACGCTAAAGTAAGCTCTTCCCTCTCATTCACTTCAATCTAGAAGAACTTTGGAGCTTCTCAAACCCCTTATCTACCTTATCTTGTCAACAACATGCCATTAAGGATCCTAAATCAAAGAGCTTTCTAACTATTGTTCCAAATTGCAAACACTTGAGAAGGCTATGCTGCACTAAGTTCACTTAAGGTGAGAAAACAAAAATCTTCAAGCTTTGTTTGTTCATGCAATTATAATATTTAACCATAATTAACAATAGTTTAGGGACTCTCATTTAGATTGTGATAAGCCAAATTAAAGCAATATGACAATGTTCTCATTTTCTTGAGTCCAATTTTATGGAGAAATCCTTTATATTCGATTGACTTATTATTACATTGTCATGCTAATTTCAAGTAAATGGGAGGAAGAAGAAGGAGAGTATTCATTAGGACATCTTTTTAGGATGTATTTTAAATATTTTTTTGAAGTGATTTAATTTCAATTTCATTTCAATTAAAATGTTGACCCTGGATGCATCAACATATGCAAAGGTAGAAAAAATTAATATGCTAATAAAAAATAAATTAATTTTCTATTTAAAAATTAACTTATGTTTCATTAAAATTAATTTACAAACTTAATCAACTTTAAAATTCTTTAAATTTTATAAGTGGCTATGTTCATTCTAATAACTTATACTTTAAGTTTCAAGTTATGGTGAGTTACGTTTAGAAAACTATGAATTTTTATTTATATAAAAATTATACTTTTAATATCATATATTATCTTACTAAAATCATATTTTAAACCTTAAGAATGGTCTTTAAGCATTTGTGAAGCATTGGTTTTTTTCATGGCTTTATCAAACCATATGCATAATGGAGACAAATGGTTTAAGTGAATTTACCATTTTTCCACCAATGCATTTTGCTTGACTTTCTTGCTTGGCTTTATAATATCAATCAAAGTGATATTTGGTATTTTGTTTATAGTTTACCTTGAGTAGTTTAAAAATTATCATTTTTCTCTTGAGATTAACATGGCCTTAAAACTTTAATTAAGAATACTAAAAAAATCAAATTTTAGTTAGTTAATCATGTCATCATATCATATTACCTTATTAAGAATTATCATTAGCATAAAAAGGTGAGTCCATTCTCACATAAGTTGGTTGCAAGTGATTGTGGTGTTTATTTTTGGATGTGGGAGTCACCACGCAGATCGTAGGGGGGATACCTATTGAAGTGATTGAGTACGATATTGAGGTAAGATATACAATCTCGAAAGATAGAGACACCACCCTTCAATGAACCAATCACTTAGTAAAAACTCTTAAGGCATGATGAGTCTTCGAATGTACTAGAGATTTTTTCTCGACTTTATATGAATGAATAAAGCAGGGTTTATATTAAACCAGGTCCTAAGGTTCCTTATTTGGGCAAGCCCCCATAGTTAATTACATCTTAAGGAATAAAATTTCTTAAGAATACTCTCGATTAAAGTAGATCATTATCATCTACAAAGATTTTAAGGTTAGACTATTAAAGGATTAGTTATATTTAGAAAATAAAATGGGAAAGTTCAAAGAGAAGACTTATTTTTAGAATCCAAATGCAGGAAGTAGGAAATGCTCATGATACTAGGAAGCCTAGTGAGCATTCTAGTCTATCCTATAATTGAGATTTATATATCTGAAAGTGAAGAGATTGATTCATTTGAGATGAATTTTATTAGATTACTAGGGCTCAGAATTCATCAACATAAGGTTGTGGAAATGCCTAAGAGACGAGGATTTATGCTTGTAGCCCAAAGGAATTACCTTAGATCCTAGGAGGCTTAGCATAAAAAGCACTTAAATCTAAGCAAAGATGGTCATAAGATTTACCTCCATAAGAGAGGATAAATCACCTGATTTCTAGACTTATAACCGCTTGGGGTGGCCGCCAACTAACTCCTACGATTTTAAAATCATGTAGTCTGGTCATATGAAATTGCAAGATAATTGGGCTATTATAAATTTAGAAAGAGACTAAAGTCCATAAACCCACTCCCTGAGAGACTAGAGCATGAGTGATATGAATAATGACTTAATCTAATGCAAAATATTTTCAAATTTTATTTAAATTTTGGACACATCATTTTGATAGAGGCTTTAGGATTTTGATTCCTGTATGCATGATGAAAAAGAGTTGTTGGCTAAATCAATAAGAAGGGGTGTTTTCCACCACAAGGGATTCCCTCACAGGTCAAGTATTCCCTAGTCATGCAAAGATTGAAATCCCCTTATTTTAAGAGTAAGACAATATAATATGCATGTTGTGAAATATTCATACATTGAATTAAGGGGTTGGTAAATCTTTTAATTATTTTTTTAATGCCTTGGCTTTTTGGTGAGGTTATGAGTTGCTTAAAATTTAATTATGAGTGATTTGTTGGGTTGAAATTTATTTATCCTAAGAGCCTAATCACATCCAGGCCACACATTAAAGCATCATTCATTTAAGAAACTAAGAAAAATATGTCATTTCTAGTGCACAAACTAAACAAATCATCAAACATTTTTATAAAATTAACAAAGAAGAATAACAGGCTGGTGCAATCAGGTGCCGCTGTACAACCTAGAAAGAAAAGATGGGTAGCCAAGATCTACACTTATACAACCTATGATTACAAAATAATACAAAGGATTCTGGCCAATACTCATCCTAAACTCCCATAGCACTATTCCTAATTCCTAATATAAAATTACATTAAAAATAAGAAAAGTAAATCTAACTACACTTGCAAAATAAAGGTTAGCTAAACATACATACAATCCCAAGTAGTTATATTTATAATTTGGACTTAGCACCTTGCACATGGGTAACCAAAGTCCACCTATCCTAACTTGGATTATGCTTAGGGGCTTAAGTAACCTATAAAAGAGAGCATTTATATTTATTTCTAAGCACCCTTTAAGCATAATACCATGTAGAAAACATGATTAGGCTAACATCGACCTAACATCGAGTCTACAAGGCATACACTTCTAACATCTAGTCTAAAATAATACATCACAAAATAAAATATACATCACATCATGCACTGTCCTAACATAGAACTAGAAGTGATGACTTAATTCTAATGTGTGTGTTAAGGCTTATGTGGTATGTCTTACTAGGCATTGAAGTTGCGATCTTCTAAGTATAGAATAATTCAATTTAACATAAAGGGTTGATTTCACTTTGAATTGTTTAATTAATTTGAGAATTTTAATTTATGCTTTCTTTTGTTTCATGTGCTTACACTTAGCAACTAAGTTTTATAAAGAGAAGAAAGGGGATTTCCCCCTTTCATCCTTACCTTAAGCCACTTTCTAAAGCATGTTAATTTAATTTAATTCTCTTCAGAGAATGGCTTATTACATATTTGTAATTAATATAAGTTTAGGTTTACCTTAAATGATCCTATTCAATATGAAAGACATCTTAAGATTAATTTGATTGAACTACTTCCACATGAAATATGCAAATCCATTCCTTTCCATCACATGTAACATGCATATGATTTTAATCCTAAGTGTACCTATACATGCAATATATTTTAGCACACTTATATGATGAATGTATATATATGTGCATTTAAAGTTTATATTCTTTCATGTGATTGAATTATTTAATCATATTAGTTTAAAGCTCTATCTAAATTCTTATACACAAATACATAGGGATGATATTAAATAGGTACGTGTCATTATTAATCAGGGAAGTTAGGTAATCAAATGACCTCCTTGGGGCTAGCTAAAGCATCATATTCCCAGGATGTCCAAACTATATACCCATTTGCATTCAAACATATGTAAATTTATATACATGAATATGAGAAAGAAAGCTCCAAATCACATGACTAGTTAATCCAAACACTTAGTCAATTATGAATGCATGCATTTTTAGTAGAAAAGAGGGACTTTCATCCTTTAGCCACACATACATACAAATGTAAAGAAAAATAAGCTAGTATCTACCTTTGTTAATCAGGGAAGTGAGGTAATCAAATGACCTCTTGGGGGCTAGCGAAAGCCTCGTATTCCCGTGATGTCTAGACATATACTTTGGTATCTCAGTACACATGAATGTATATGTAAAATAAGGGAAACAAATTATGCAAAAATTATATTTTGTTTGATTGAATCATTTATGTATATGAAGCAAAGTTCCATCCAAATTCTAGTGCAGAAACACATATAAATAAAATCAGATAAGTGCGTGTCATTGTTAACTAGGGAAGTGCCTCAAATTTCTAAAGCATAGAGTGCACTTAAGGGGTGAAATGATGTTAATCAATTGCCTCACCAACCTACCCCTAAAAACACATTCAACAATTTTGTGCTTGTGATAGTCGTACAAATAAAAACTATTATAAATAAATAGATTAAAGTTATTATTAATGCAGGATAAACTATGAAGCTAGAAAGTAAAGATTATTCATATCATGTGGAATACGATCATGAGTCTTACCCTAAAGGTTATTTGGTGGAAAAATTTAATACCTTCGATGGTAATGGGAACTGTAGGCAGCTCTTGGGTCAATTCAATGTAACCTATGACAACACTAGAAGCAATGTTGTACTATTTTTTTGCTAATTCATTAGCAATCTGACTTTAACTACTTTTGAATGGTAAATTGAATTGCCCAATGACACAGTTATGACTTTTGTTTAATTAAAATTAATATTTATCAAGAGGTTCACCAGTCGAACCAAAAAGATAGCTTTTGTTGATTACACCTTAGAGAAGAGAAAAAAAGATGATTCAACGACTAAATATATAACACATTAGTGCAAGATGAGTTGAAATGCCAACAACAGTTAGAAGAAGAGGATGCAATTTAGTTGATAATGAACAATATTGATGACAAGATGACACTCTATTTGTGTATATCAACCATCATAATATTTTAGGATTTGCTAGATTAAATGGTGAAATTTAGAAAATAAATCATTTGAAGTTTAAAGCCACTTAGAGAAAGAAAAAAAAATAAAAAATGTAAATTTTTAGAAGAAGGAGTGAATCTGATACAACATTGTATACTTGAAAAGTGAATAATTTACAATATTGACAAATAAAAATAACTTGCCTACACAAATGGGATGGTAAAATAGTAAGTTATCTCCACCCTTAGTCAAAGACTATCCTTAAAGGCCATAATAAGCCTTAGACCTTCTTGACTGATGGAGATCATCTGAAGCAACTAATCAGAGCTAATAAATGAGTACTTCCATCTTTAAAGAGAAGATGAGTAAGTATTAACTGTTTAAAAGAGATAGTATGGCTAATTTATTTTATTAGGTGCTTAAAGATGGATTGAAATTACCATAGTGTAAAATGCCAGAAGAGTCAGATTAGACTAACAATCTAAATTATGACCCATACCAGCAAGTAATTAGCAACCCTATTCATGATTGTTATGTCTTCCAAGATTGGCTAAATAGAAAATATACAAGAGTTGAATTTATGCTATTTAAAGTGTCTTGGTACACCAAGAAAAGAATCCACAAGGATGGTTATTCTACATCATCAGATAAAAAATGAAAGGAAAACTTAGTTGAAAACAAAGAATAGGAAATTATGGTCTTAAAGAAAATTATTATAATGTTGAAACATTTAAAAAGTGTTTCTTAAGTTAAGCAGACATGATCGCTTGAACTAGTGCCCGAGTTAAAAGGATAACTAAGACTAAGCACCTCAACTCTTGAAACATATTTCAACAAGATTGGCATGCTACATTATGAGAATTAGCTTATATAATGTACACCTAAATACATCTAGGAAGCCAACCAAACAAAAAATAGAAGGAAAACTACAATACAAAAGCTTTTTAATAATTCATATGATTATCAATAACCAAGAAGGCTGCCTGCTAAACTTTCTATTATCATGTCAGACTCTAAATCATTGCATCAAATGAGAAATATGATGATGGCGAAGAACTACATTCTATAGAAGTATGTTTGGTTATCTTAATTTCTTCAAATACCCCTTAACAGTGTTCATGTTTGAATGACAAATGGAATTAGACAACTCCAATAAATATAGTGTGCTCAAGCAAATTCAAAGAATTTATCCCACAAAAATGAAGAATTTTGAAGACCAAAACATCTAAGTCTTGCTTGATGGTGAGCCAATCAAACGATAGTTTAGAAGAAGCCTTGTGTTTTTTTTATTACAAAGAGTTGGAGTCTTCAATGACAGCACAAATTGAACACATAAAGTTGGAAAGTGACTCTTAGGCCTTGAGCTAATACTCAATTACAAATGGTGATTTTGAATGGGCCACTTTATTAGAAGACTTTGTGCCAAATGAAGTGGTCTAGATGTAGTTAAAAAGTGATATGGTATTGTCACCACCGCCATGAAAGTGGACATTAAAAAAAAGAAAAAGATAAAAATAAATATATAAGTATTGAGATCATTGAGGATATCATTCTTAAAGATCCTAAGAAGAAACTAAATTCAAGCATTGAAATTGACTACAACATCTTGCAACATCTAAGGAAGATCCTTACATAACTAACTGGGTATAAGGCCCTTTGATGTTGAAGTTCTCTGAGATACCTTGATACAAACTCTTTAAAATCTAGAGAAATATGAAACATACTTTATTGAGCATTGTATGACTAAAGTTCTACAAACTCAAAATTGCCTAGTAATCAACTTCTCTAAGGAAGACATTATGCTTGGGACATTAAAACATATCACTTATTATATATTTTAGTAGAGAGTGATGGTGTCATAATAAATTGAATTTTGGTTGACCCAGGCTCTTCAGTACATCTTATTAGCTTATAAGTGCTAAACTAGCTGTCCTTCGAAATGCAACACCTTGAGGATGAAAAATAAATTGTTCATGGTTTTAATGATAAAGGACACAAAACTCTGAGATCTTTCATTTTACCACATGCATTTAAAGAGCTCTATATTGAGGCCAAATTTCATGTTATTGATGCTGACTCATGACTTAGAGCTCTACTAAGCCATATTTTGCTTCATGAGTATGGGATGGTTCCGTCCACTTTGCACCAGTGCATGAAGTGCTTAAGGGATGTAGAAGAGCATATGATCTTAGGAAACATTTAGTCATCTGCAATAGATGAAGATAAGATTTATAAATATGCAAATATTTTTTTCAAAGGATTTCAAGCCTCTACAATCTTTAGCCTAAACTCCAAAAACTTTAAAACAATCCAAAAAAGAAGAAAATAAATAAGAAAGAAGAAAGAAGGTCATGTTAATTCTTCATAAAACACTTGGTGCATCTCCCAAGCTGAAGAGGCCAATCTCTCACTTGGGCAGTAACATAGAAGAGGAATAGGATAATCCTGTCAAGCCTAAGGAGATATATGGAACTTCCATGAATGGAAAAAATAAGATAGAGTACTCCAATTTTGATTATGATTTTGGATCTATTTATAAAAACAAGGTTTAATGCATCTCTTCAAGAAGGACGGCTAATTCATTGATATCAAAGGGTTCATTAGTGGTTATGCAAGTTCCTCCCCAATTGAGTAGAATGTCTCTGCTTGAAATTATCGAGCACTTACATATTTTGAGCTTTTTCTTTAAAATCAAGAATTTTTTTTATCTCACAAGTTATTGTTCATATCAAAATTCTTTAGCCATAAACTCAATGGTTTCTGATCTTATCTCTTCATATTATTGCATTTGCACATGTATGTGATGAGTTAACATAAATTAATTAAACTTTTCCCATTTATTTTAGGGTTTGATCTAGTAATATTAAATTAATTTTAACTAGTGGAAAATTCTTTATATGATTAATGAAAATCATTTTTTGACAATGTTTATCATATAAAAATTCAAAGAATAAAAAAAACCTATAACATATCACCTAATTTTTTATTAATATTGAGGTGGTCAACTTCAACTTGATTGGAATTAAGATAGGATAGATTAATAGCCCAATACAATCACATAACAAGAAGAGTTTAACTCTTACTTAGATTTTGTGATAGATTCTAACCTCTTAATAGTTTAGCCTAAGCTAGGATATAGTTAAATTGACATTTTGTAATGCTCCCTTTTATGAATTGCTTATGGTTTTTTTGTATTAGTTAATTATGGTTGATATAAGATATAATTGTAACTAGAATTATATTTTTTTTCTGTACATTGAACATATGGCTAGTAATTCAGTATATTAAACTTCTTTAAAATAAGGTTCATGTGCTAAAAATATTGAAATGCAAGTTAAAAATTTCTAAGCAATTATTTATAATATGACATGTTTTTCTTCCTCTCAAACTTTTTATAATGTTGTGATGGTTCTATTTAGTACATTTGTTATACTTCAACTCTTTAGTTTTAAAAAGTTTAGGAAGCTTTAATTGAACAAAAAGAGACAAAAAAGGTTATTGGTTATTTGAAAATCTAGAATTAGGTTCACTAACAACCATGTACCCTATAACTGAGTGGAAAGGAATGATGTGGATTATGGTTTGATTACATAAAGCGACACTATCAATGGTTGAGGCATTCCAAAGACACCTTTGAAATAGAGGATGGGTATGGATGGGCTAGATTTGAAGTGGAGTTTAAAGTGGGAACTTAAATGTTGTTTGCTCGTCCAAGAAAAAACTATGTTTATAATTTAATACAGTTACATTCAGAATTTAATGCTCCTACTACAAAAAGTTCAAATGATTTGAAATATAAGATAAATTATATGTAATAATGTCTAGTTTATGTGTAAAAAGTATCAAAATTTTACAAATACTTTCTTTATATTTTTGATATTTGTTTTAACACTCTTTCAAAGAATAACTTCTCTGGCTGAAAACACATTAGTTAAAAAAAAGACATTTAGAAAAAAAAACTTAGGCTAAAGAAATATGGCTTAAACTTTGGAAAATTGTAGTTTACGATTTCCTTCTAAGAACTAAAAAATTTACTAAATTTCAATAAGTTTAAATCAACTTGTTGAGTACCACAACAAGGCTAGATCTTGCCACAAAAAACCTTAGACTAGCTATTCCTACTTGATTTTGAGTTGTCTTAGAGTAAATAAAGGCTATTTTTAAAATATAAGATTTGAAGATATAAAAGGATAAGTAAATTACTCAATAAAGTGACCTGTTGGAAGAGATTACCAATTCTCTTTCCATGATGAGGTTGGCTACCTAACCAATCACCTTGAGCCTTTTGTTGTGCGTACACCTTGTGTATCTCATTATTTGATTTGATGTTAATAAATCTTTTTTGGTGTAGACTAATAATTTGTTGAGAAAGTGTGTTGGTTCTTTTATCCATATAAATCATCATGATTATCATAATAAATTTTGCAATTTATTGATGACAAATATATTATTAACATTTTTAACATTTTTAAGTGAAAGATTATTTCTTGGTTTCATAATATATCTATTTCAGATTAGCTTTAGTATATATTATCCTATAAATCAACAAAATAAATACTTAATGCTTTCAGTCTTTCACATATTTGTAATTATATGATTGGTAAGAAAGAGTTATTGTAGGAGAAATATATTCCTATTCAAAATATCATAAAATTAAATATAAAGCCCAAAGTGAATGCCTTTGGTTTTAAAGTAAAAATTGTAAGGGAAAGAAGAATAATGTTATATTTCAATAGTAAGAAGAAATGGAGACTCCCACCACAACCCTCATGCTATCCACTAAAAGCACACAACCATAATCTAAGAATGAGGACAACCATATATATATATATATATATATATATATATATGACACACATGTGTATGTAACAAACAAATATGATTTGTTTTGAAAAATATATTGACATCAAAGTATGTTTAGTCATCAATCGAGTTGACAAAAAATATATTGACATCAAAGTATTAAGTGGCTCAAATAAGCGTACTGTGTTTAGTGCACATCAGATTAGTAAATATTATATTGATTTCACTATTTTAAATAATTGAACTCAGATAATTTTAAGCTTCTGATAAAAAATGACTTGATTCCTTTCATTCAATCTTCCTAACATTATTATTTATGCATATTTTGACCACAAATGTATTGGTAAACATTTTATCTTATAATTCAGATAAATGAAAAGCTATCATTGCGAATTTCATTAAATTCTTAAAATATTTTATTAAATGAGTAATTTTGTACAAGGCTGCTGGATCTACTGCCCTGTGCAATATTTTTTTTAATGCAAATAGCGATATTTGATGATGATAAAAACTTCGGCCAGTATTTTGCTTCGAAAAAGTCCGACTTTACACTTTTATTACCATTTGTATCACAATTCACAATCAACAAACATTCAAATTGAGCTTTAGCACAATTGTGAAATGCTTCCCACATCAAATAGTACGTCCTTTTCTTATATTTCAGTACTATGAAAGTTAGGTTGTAGGACCAATCGTTTCTGTTTCTTTCTTTCCATGATAGCACAAATGCTCAACTAACGTAGTGGCGTTTAGCTCACTGCCTTAATGCCTCCTATTTAATGCTTCCACGAAATGCCCTAATTTCAATGAATTGTTCAGAAAAATAGCAAACTCACAATGTTGGAGTATGCATTAATTGCATGAATTATTGAGCTTATTTCTTGATATGGAAGGACAGACAAATTATCTCAACTATGTCAGCAAGCATCTGCTTGGTTGTACTTTTTTAACATCAGAGTTTGACTCTTTTATCCCTGACTATAGGTGATATTACCTAGTTTTCTGGAGTTTAAGTTTTTTTTAATGGAAATAATTATTTATATAATTAGTTTAATGATTTTTTTTTCTTGTCATATTATGAGTAGCCAAAACAAGAGAAAAAAAGGAAAGCTTTTAAACTTATTATGATGTTTCATTAAATTAATATATCAGAAATATAAATCACTGAAATTGAATCAGGAACCACCATGATGAACGTTTCAGAATTCTAAAATTAGCTTGATTTATGATAATTACAATTTCAATTTTCAAATGTGAAATTTTATGCATCAACTTTCTCGATAAATTTTTGTAACATGTTAATTGACTTTTATAATTAGCAGTTCTCCAGATTATTTAATGAAATGACAAAGCCTCAAATGAAAGTGTCAAGATAGTACTATTTTTGTTTCTCGAAGTTGTACTTGGCCCTCCCTCTCAGCTTGCATTTTTATTTGTTATTACTATGGATGGGTTGCACCTTTCCCCAAAGTTTCCCTTCACATGGACAAATAATCTAGATTCACTAACTAGAATTGGCTTGTCCCATACTCATATCTAATCTTAATGCTAAATGAAAAAGTTGAATTCTATGGATGGAATTTTCCTTTTTTTTTTTTTTTGACTCAAAGGCATATAGGTTATATGAAGAAGAGGTTCATACCATTCAAGTGCATTAAAACATCATCCTTTTGGGAGAGATTCATTTAAAAAATAAAAAACAAACACTGTTAAGGCAGACCCTCCACCTATATTACTCTCGCTGCTTTCAACTTGACCAAAGCTATGATTACTTGATCCATGAGCTCTTAATCAGCTTTTTTATATTATTAATCCTAGCTTTTGATTTAGGTTAAAGTTTTTAAGTTAGCTTTGACATTTACCCAAGAATTAATTTGACCAACCTCATATCTTGGTTGAGGTGTTTATGGTTGAATTATATTCAATAATTTTCCTATCCTTTAGTATATCAAAATCAAGAAGGGGTGATTCCTCCAAGTTATATTGAGGGAAAAGCAAGTTTTTTAATATTATTGTAGAGAATGAGTTCCTCGATTGACAATTGATGTAAGTTTAGGAGATAGTTCTTAACTCAATCCTCTTCTATCAAACATTTTACAGACTTGTTAAGTCAAAATAAGAGATGCCATTGGGTGTTTAGGTATTGATAAAAGGTTTTTTCTAAAACTTTGTCTCTAGTATGTGTATTATTACAAGTAAGATAATATTATAGTGGAAAACCATAATATAGAATGACTCTATCTTCATCTTCTTACTGATTGAAGGTCTTTATTTCGTATTTGTTCCATATCCTTAGTTTGTCCCTTCTAGTAAAAGATTGTAAGATCGTAGGCCAAAATGCTATTGATGATGTAGGTCCTTCTCAGGTTGAGTAAAAATGCACTAATAATTGACTTACAGTGCTTGTGTTCTTTACGATCTCGAAACAAACAATAGAAATCTTTTTTTTTTTAACATTCCCATTATAAAATTTTATCACCCTCTTTTGGTCTCATCTACATCAATGCTTAGACCCTATGACCATATAATAGATTATTGGCTACTTCTATTCCATCTCAGCTTTTCATAATCCATTGTGTTATCTTCTCTTGTTCAAAGTTCAAAGCAGTTATCACTTATTAGCTATGCAATTCATATTCAACTAGTAGTAAGGCCATGATCACATGAAATAATTCAAAAGGGGTTTGGCTTGTTGTTATGAAGGGCTTTGTCTCTTAAGGGCCATAAGACAAATGATGATATTTTTTCCCTCTTTCCTTTAAGACCTTCCACATTCAAAAATTAGTTTGTTTTACTTTTACATACTCATTAACATGAATGGTGGAAAGAGATAAATAAATTGTAAATTATTTTTACATTATAATTTTTTTTACTTCTCTTCAATGAGAACTATATCATGTTATTTATAATTATGGACACAAGGAGTCCATGCATGTGAACGATGTTCAACTAAAATAGGTTGTAAATAACCTCCTCTTTGTTAAGCATAAGGCCATTGCTTCAAATGGATTTCTAAAATAGTCTATTATTATTGAGATAAACTTGTTCTTCTTTATCTGCATGATAAATACTTTAATTAAATAAATTCCACAAATTTTAAATGGCTAGAAGTTGAAAATCGATTGCAACATGTGAGAGTTACATTGGGTTAACTATTAGTTCTATAAGTACCTTTGCTAAAAGTATGTTCATCATTTTAAAAGGTCACATAATTCTATTTGAGAATTCCATGCACTAAGGTTCTCAATTAAATGGCTCATATACTTAATAGGCCTACTTAACTTGTAAAGACTATCACCCCAACCTTCATCAACTTTATTTCTTTAATGTAAGGATAAGGCCACATTAATGCTAGTTTGTCATTAGGATTCACATTCCTGGATAGTAAGTCAACAAGCTTTTTATATTTTTTTAAAAATCTATTTAATCTTAAAATATTCAAACTAGCCAATATCTATCTTCACCCTAAAGTTTTGTCTTTGTATGACTTCCTTTGGAGAATGAATTTCTTGTTGACATGGTTAATGATAAATTATAAAATTAACTAAGCATCCATGTACCTAACTTTAACTTTAATTATGAAGTGCAATTTCATGACCAATGCATCAAACTTATCTTGATTATTTGTTGCCTTGAATAAGATTCCTACTAAGTACATTAGTATAATCATTATAGAACTTTTTATGACCATGCCAACTTTGACTCTCTACTCTCCTATTGCCCTATTAATTTACAAAGTCTAAAATATTTCTCTCTTATTTTGCAGGTTATCCAAACTTTGTATGGAGAGAAGTCAATTATAAAAGTAGCTTGTTCTCGTAGCTTGATGATTGCTTAATGTACAAATGTACTAGAAATCACTTAATATTATTACCCAAGTCAATAATCTCCCAAAGTGATATGGTTTGGCAAGTTCAATTCTTAATGGGTGTTCCTTAATGGAATGAATGGGGTATGCATAGAGATGAGGTCAAAGTTATCAAGTTATGATTGAAATCACCCATGCTATTTGTTTAGCTAGACTCTACTTAATGTTTTACTTATATAATAGAATGACTATTACTTCTATAATTTTTCATGAACAAACAAAGAATGCATATTATCTTCTCCAAATTTTGAGTATAGTAGTCAAACCTCACCAAGCATTGGACTTCGTAAAAATGTAGGTGAGTAGTGGAGTGTATTTAATTGTTAGGAAGCTAGTCATACTCCTCACTCTATATGTAATCTTTCGCAGTCAATGTTTAAAATAAGGTCAATCACCTAACTTTGTAATAAAATGACTGTCTCATGACTCTCATAATTAATTGCTATACTTTATTAGTAATTTTTGGTGAAGCATGTCCATGATAACCTTCACTTTATTAAGGGTTAACTTATTCTTTCATGGTTAACAATTTACCTTAAGAACCTTTTTTATTTTGAATAAAAGGTACATTGTAATAGATTGAAATGCATGTTATACCTCATCAATTTGTTGAAAGTTTTCTTCAAGTGAAGGATGTTGCTCAAGGACTTAGTGAGTCATTGACATACAAGTCTATGTTCCATCTTTCTTATTTTTCAACACTTAATTAATTTAGATAAGTTTAGCTTATATTGGTAATGTTCACCCATATCTTTCACTTGCCACTTTACTTTTATACCATAGCTATATTTAAAATCCAATATAAACACCATAGTTATTTTATAAAATTGGATTTAAAAGAACTTATTAACTTTCTACATGAAAGGCTATCCAACTAAGATGGTGGCCTTTTTCCCAATTTTTATTGACCGATAATTTTGAACATCATGTGGATCAAAAAAATTAGAGTTCAAGGTCCATTTACTAGATCTCATGCTAAAGCCCAACATCATCTGAATAAAAAAAATTAGAGCTCAAGCTCCATTAACTAGATCTTCAACTAAAACCTAATATAATTTAAGAAAGAGAGATACTTTTCCCGCTAACCCCCCAAGATTGATTTTATGATTTCATTTTAAATCATGTAATTTTTTGCTTTCTTTCTAAAATTTCTAGGTTTATAACTTTATATTTAACATTGAAAGAATGACATATGATCTGGTTGAATCCACATTAAACAAAATTGCATATGAAATATCTGGATGGTAGAAAATAACAAAGAGACTTAATGACTCACATTAATTTTTCCACCCACTTTTCCATTTATATTTCGATTTTTTTTCTTGTGGAAGATGAATGTAAGTGTTATAAATTGCCCCCATTTCTAGATTAAAAGGGGGACTTTTAAAAATTATAAATTATTTAAGTTATTTTTATGATTTAAGAGCTTGGTGGCTAAACCTTAGCAATTCTTAGTGGTAGTGCTAGTTATCCAACATCTCATTTTTTTTTCTTGCCTCCAATACCTAATGTAGCTTATTTTAATTCTTTTAATATTTCTTAATATAATTTTAAACATCCACTAATCCTTCTACTCTCCAACAAAAGCCTACAATTTCCTTCAAGTAAATAATACCTCTTCTTCTTGTCTTAGTCTTTACACCTAAACAACCTTGTAAACCCTATTATTCTCATCCAACTACTCTAGATCATAAATAAATATCATAATCTAAATATCTACAAGTACTTCCAACCATCTACTTCTTTTAAAGCTCATACTTTAATGTGATATTTTAAATTAGCCCAAACAAGCACAAGTTGGACTAGTTTAGGTATTTCCACTATCATACCATCCTACTTCTTTCATTATCCCACTAAGAACTCCAAAACATATCTTTAGATATTATTTAAAAGATTTATGTATTTTTATATTTTTCATTCTCATTAAAAAGGATACTAACCTCTATCAAATTTGGTATTAGAGTAAAGCCAAAAAGAACAAAGTCAGTTATATCTTGTCTTTAATAAGAGGGGGATTTCATGTGGTTGACTTGTCATAAAACTTGTAAGTTTTCTAAAACTTGTGAGGTTAATTAATTTATATTTTATGATAGTTTAAATTCATATAAGCAATTTATATATATATATATATATATATATATATATATATATATATATATATATATCTCTTGGAAGTCTATACTAATAGCTTAAAATTTTAAATAGTAAGCTCCACTATATAACCTAGTCATTTCTCCATTATGTGTAGGGCTATTAATGAGTCGATTTTGAGCCAATCCGTGATAGGCCCATAATCAGCTCAATATTATTTGAGGTGGTTCAAAAATGGATCGTGGCTTGATCCATTTGATTTCGAGCCAGCTTGAATCGATTTGTTATCAATTTTGAGCTAGCTCATTTTGTAACTAAGTCAGCTCGAATTCAATATTTTGTTTTTTGCTCAAAAACAATCCGAGTTGGATCAAATTTTCATATCCTTTGGTGCTTTTTCAATATACTTTTTAATGTTTATGATAAAAATTACATTAAAATATACATTTTAAAGCATACATACATATTATATATATATATATATATATATATATATATATATATATATATATATATATATATATATATATATATATTAGAAAAATCTTTACAATTTGTTTAAATCTTTTTCAATCTTTACAATGTGCATATATATATGTTTTAAATTGTATATTTTAATGTAATCTATTTGATAAAAATAGTAAAATAATATAAGTTTCTTGCAATACATATATGTAGAAAAAATCTTTACAATTTGGGAAAAAAATAATTTATTCTAATGCTTTACAAGTTACAATTTACAACTCTTTGCACTAATATAAATACATTATAAATTACAACCTACAACAAAAAATGTAAAAAAGTAAACATTGATTTTAATTCCTCAATAGGCTATTGAATATCATTGTTACAATATGAAAATCAAGAAAAGATTAGCAAATAAATTACATTTATCCAAAGAATAAATTATCGTATAATTGAGTTTTATAAAAAGAAAGAATGACAGTGTTTATGTTAAATTATAACATAGATAAATAAGTAGAATATAAGAGATTATGCATAACTTTTATTCTTAAAAAACTGAGGATTGGTGGATTAATAAAGTAAAATTATTAAAAGACAGAACATATAAGTACTCTAAACATAAAATACCTAATCAAATGTGACAGCAGAACATCCAACTCAACTATAAAATAAAAAAAATTATTAAATCTAAGCCGAACAAGAACAACAAAGCAATTGCTCTCGGTTTGCTTTGTTGAGAGCAAGACACATAATCAAATATGGCTCAGTTTCACGCTTTCAATGATTCAATCTACACTACAACAATATAACAATCCCATCTACGACTACCAAATAGTAGTAATTGGTAGCATAGTAGTAATTAGATGCCAACAAAGCAACAATAAAAAGGCAAAATGCCCAATAAGTATAATCCAATAAAGCAAAAATATTTAACAAGCCAACATTTGGCAAACAGTAAATTTCTAAATACATAAAAATATTTACCAATCCAAATGCAGGTATATATCCATCAACATTTTTGGCCTCAAATTTATATCATTGGCTTAAACACTGCTTAAAAATTATTCACCATTATTATTTATTAGTTTATATCTACCAACCGAACTTTTGAACATCTCAGTTAATTTCCATCATTGGGTATATAACCTAAAAATGCAGATTCTATATAAATATAATAGTATGAATGTACTAAAACTGAAATATATAAAATATTCATAGTATCCCATGTTTGGAATGTTCAAACATATCCTAATTCCTAAAGTAAAGATGTCCAAGTTCTTATCATAATACCATACCATTCAACTATAGCATTATATTTGGGGTGCCCTAACTGATTTGCTTCCTCAAATATTAAACTTAGTGGTCATAATTTTTGACACCATAACTGATAAAATTTCCTTAGCAAGAATGTCAAACTAAAATTGGTAAATATTGATTAAACATAATGAAATTATAATATGAAGAATGACAATATAAATGCAATTGAATAATAAAAAATACCAATGGTTCTTTTGATGACCTATATGAGGAATGAATACAACTTCTAGCTCAAATCAAAGCATCAAGTGTTTTTCATGATAATGAGCTTTTATAATCTCTAAGAACACGACCCCCTGTACTGAAAGCTGATTCAGAAGCGGTAGTTATTTCGGGGACTATAAAAATATCTTTTGACATCTTGTATAGAGTTTTGTATTTTAATGTTAACATTTTACATCACTCAAGAATATCGAATTCAGAATCTTGATACTTCACACAAGCCTCTTCTAAGTAATGTTCTAAATCAATTTTTTTGTGTGGAAGTAGAAGTCTTATCAAATCAATGAAATTATACAAGCATCAAGGACATCACCATCACTTATAGTTCTTTGTGAAGTAGCTGTACTACCAACCGGTTGAGAGGATGTAGACTCAATGAATTCATTTTAAATATTATATTTTTATACTACATAATATGAGTACAGCTTTAACACTACCTTTGCCGGTCCCAGGTCCCAATGTGAAAAGTGGAGGGTTACAATAGGTAGTCGATAGCTAGCGTAAAACTTGTCAAAATAATCATGACATGAATGCTTGTGTTAATGCTAGGGTGTCCCTGAAAGCGACCGAATTCAATATAGTTAAAAATGTGCAAGCTGCATCGACAGCAGTCGGTGTTAAATAAGCAAGGGTTCCACATTATGGACGGGATGAGCAAAGAAGTTAGTCCATGAAACTAGATTTAGGTTAAATCTTGGAATATAGGTACTCTTACAGGTAAATTAATGGAATTAATAGATATTATGGTTCAGAGAAAGATAAATATTTTATCTGTCTAAGAAACTAAATCGGTTAGGGAGAAGGCCAAGGAGATTGATAGTTTAGGTTTTAAACTTTGGTATTTAGGTAGAAGTCGAACTAGAAATGGTGTAGGCATGATTATAGATAAAAGTTTGAATGATAATATTATAAATATTAATAGATGTGGAGATAAATAGCTTTAAAGATTATTATTGATACTAAGATTATCAATGTTATAAGTGTTTATGCTTCTCAAGTAGGTTTGGATGTAAGCTCAAAAGAAAAATTTTGGAATGAATTAGAAGGATTAATACAAAAGATACCTCTTAAAGAAAAATTATTTATTGGAAGAGATTTAAATGGACATGTTGGTAGAGTGATAGAAGATTTTAAAAGTATTCATGGTGGTTATGGATTTGGAGTGACTAATGAAGAAGGTAGGACTATATTAGATTTTGCTTTAGCTTATGATTTTGTAGTTGCTAATACTTTATTTAAGAAAAGAGATGAACATATTATTACTTATAAAAATGGATCTAATAAAACACAAATTGATTATTTTTAATAAAAATAGATCATTTAGATTGTAAAGATTATATTCCAAGTGAAAGTTTAAGTATCAACATATTGTTATTAGTTTTAGATTTTAAGATGAAATATTATAAGAGAAAAATAAATCAAATTATTGTCCTAGGATTAGATGCACTTAAAGAACACAGATAAAAATATTTTAGAGCAAGCTACAAGAGCTTAGAATTTGGGATGTTCATAAAGAAGCTAATATTATGTGGGAAAAGTAGTAAGTGAAATTAAGCAAGTTGCTAAAATGAGCTTGGAAAATCAAAAGGAAAAGCTTCTTTTAATAAAAATAGTTGGTGGTGGGGTCAGAGTGTGCAATAAAAGATAAAAAATAAGAAACATTAGATGTAAAAACTCAAAGAATTGAAAAACATATAAAGTGGCCTATAGAGATTTTAAGAAAGCAATATATGATGCAAAAAATTTAACTTTTAGTGATTTATACAATAGATTAAATACCAAAGAAGGTAAAAGATTTATGCATAAGTTAGCCAACCAAAGAGATAGGAGAAGTGAAGACCTAGTTCAAGTGAAGTGTATTAAGGATGAAAATAATAAAGTGCTTTTCTTAGAAAAGGATATTGAAAATAGGTGGATGAGGTATTTTGATAAACTTTTCAATAAAGGATCTGAAAGTACGATTGATTTTAACAACCTTAATTTGCTAAAAAAATAGAGAATTTTATTTTTATTGCCGAATTAGTAAATCTGAAGTTAGAGAAGCTTTAAAGAAAATAAAATGTGGAAAATTAGTAGGACCTAATGATATTCCAATAGAAGTGTGGAAATGTTTAGGAGATCAAGGAATTTCTTAGCTTTCAAATCTTTTTAATATTATTTTAAAGAATAAAAAGATGTGAGATGAGTGGAGAAAAAGTTTGTTGGTTCTTATATTTAAGAATAAAGGTGATGCACAAGAGTGTGCAAATTATAGAGGAATTACATCAATGTGTCATACATTATAATTATGGGAGAGAGTAATTGAGCATGGGTTATAATGTGATACAAAAGTTTTTCACAATCAATTTGGTTTCGTGACAAGTAGATCTATTATGGATGTTATACATTTGTTAAGAGGTTTGATGGAGAAGTATAGAGAAAGTATGGAGGATCTACATATGATATTTATTGATTTAGAGAAAGCTTATGATAAGTTTCAAGAGATGTTCTTTGGAGAGTTCTAGAACAAAAAGAAATTAATATTGGTTATATTCAAGTCATTAAGGATATGTATACTAGAGCATTACTTGTGTCTAAACACAAGGAAGATTGACAAAATATTTTCCTATTTCAGTTTGATTACATCAAGGATCAGCTTTAAACCCTTAACTTTTTTACTTTAGTTATGGATGTTCTTACTAGGCATTTATAGGAAGATGTACCTTGGTGTATGTTTTTCTTTGACACTCTTCTTGTTGATAAGATTAGAGGAGTCCAAGAGAAACTTGAATTATGGAGGTCAACTTTAGAGTCTAAAGGTTTTTTGTTTAGTAGATCTAAAGCTATATATGGAGTGTAATTTTAGTTGTAGAAGTTCTAGTGGTAGTGTTGTGACATTAGGTGAACAAGTCATTAATAAGAGTGAACGATTATGATATTTAGGTTTTATTATTCAAAATGATGGTGAAATAGATGGAGATATTATTAGTAGAATTCAAGTTGGATGGTTGAAGTGGAGGAATGCATCTGGCCTATTGTGTGATAGAAAAGTTCCACTTAAACTTAAGAGAAAATTTTATGAGATGGTGATAAGACCTGATGACTTTTTGGTGCGAGAATGTTGGCCAATAAAGAGAAGCATAAGACTAAGTGTTAGAGATGAGGATGCTCGGAGGATGAGTGGCTTTACTCTTAGAGATAAAATGCAAAATGAGTATGTTGGAAAAGTTGGAGTAGCTCCGTGGCGGATAAGTTTAGAGAGAGTCACCTTAGATGGTTTGGCCACATAAAGCATCGCCATCCATGAAGAGAGAGAGATGCATTAGATTTTCCTTATGTTAAGAAAGGTAGAGGTAGACCTAAAAAGACTTGGTTAAGATGTATAAAAAATGACCTTAGTATACTTCAATTAAATGAGATTGACACATAATAGGACACAATGGAGATGAAGGATTCATGTAGCCAACCCCACTTAGTGGGATAAAGGCTTATTGTTGTTGTATAATATGAGTATAGTTCAAAAAGTTTTGTTTTTACAAATTCCATCTTCTTATTAACAACATCATAATCATAAATCTATGGGTAAGAGTAATTGATCCCAAACATTATAATTTTGGGATCCAATATGCATGCAAGTGAAAATAATATGGAACAATCGATTTATCAAACTTTGACTTCATAGCAATTGCCATATTTGAAAGAAAATGTAGTGAATTGCATTTCTATCCAAAGTTTTTTTAATTAGAATCAAATTTGGAAGAAGTAGATTAGCTATTGGATAATTTGAACAAAAAAACCATAGTAATCTGATTAAAAATAAAAAGAAGTTGTATAATTTTATCAAATTGATTCCATTCCTAATCTGAAAGCAATCACAAATAATTGTGATCCCTTAAAACATACTCAGAAAATACAGCTCTATAACAAAATGCATACTCAAGCATCTAGTATGTTGAATTCCAATGAGTCTGAACATCAGTGCAAAGTAATTTTGATGTGACAATCTCATCTATTTAGTAATCTCACCAAACTTATGTAATCTACTTGGTGCCCGTTGACCACACTTTTGGAGTGAGGATTAACCTTTCTTATCTTAGACATAGGAACCTTCTAGAAACTTAGATTTTCTTATTGCTATGACACTTCTAATGATTAAGGGGACACTCAAACTTAAACTTAGAGACTTTGAAGGCATAACCCTAAGCTCAAAGCCCACTTTAAGACAAATAGGGTCCACCTATCCTATGGCCTCATCCAAATTCAAGCTCGTGTAGATGAAGCTAAACTAACTCCAACCCATTCAATTAATCTTACTTGAATTTGGTTTTTTAATCCAAGCTCCAAGCCAAATTAACTTGGGCCTTAACTCAAGTTAACCCCACAATAATCCTATAACTCAACTCAAACCCATGTAAGCAAACTAAATCCAACTTAATTTTCTCAATCACTCTAATTATTCGATAGATCATTTCAACACTTGCAATCAAGCCAATTCAACCAAAGGAAGCTGACCAACCCAAGTTACTCCATTTGACCTAAAGGTTTCAAATGAGCTAAAACTTAATTGAGCTCAAATCAATTGCAATGAAAGCCATCAATCAACTTCAAATTTATCAATGAACACACCCCAATAATCCATAGCCCCAATTGGTCCAAGTTGACTTAACCAAATCACTTGACCCAAAGTGACCAAAAAGAAATAATTGAACCAAACTCTAGTTAAACTCTCATTGGATAAAATTAAGCCATCCAATCCCTTCACTGATGATTTTAGATAATTATTGAACATGCCACTACAATCAATTGGACCTCATAAAGCTAATTGGACCATTTGATCCATGTTGACCTAATTTGGCCTAAAGGGTCAAATTGAAAAAAATAAAATCCTAAACCAAATTGTTTGAAACCAATGCTTCCAACCATGCACTAATTAAATATTAAACATAATACAACCTTCAATTGGATCTAATTTGGCTAACCTAACCCATTTACTTAGCCCAATTTGACCTAAAGGGTCAAATTAAACCAATTCACTGCATAATCCAAATTAAGTCAAATTAAATTTCCAATCAATCAACAATGATCAATTGAACATAGACTTAAACCATGCTCAAGCCAATTTGCCCAATTTGGCCAATTTGATCAAATTGGTCAATATGATCCATTTGACCCAAATTGAACCATATGAGCTAAATTCAATACTAGCCCAAATTGAATCAAACCAATTACGCTCATTCACTCAAAGTGACCAATTGAACTCACCCAAATCATCACTTTGGCCCAATTTAGCCAAGTTATCAACTTAACCCATTTGACCCATATGGGTCAAATTAAGCCAAACCCAACCAAATTTGGCATGACTCATCCTTGAGTCACAATGGGCCTGCCCAAATGGGCCCAACCCATGGTGAACTCGATTTAAGTCAAACCCATTGAACTAACCCACCAAAATGGGACAAAATCCCCATTTGAATGGGTCCTCCACCTCCTTACCCCATGGCAGCCACCTTTGGCTCTTCTTGGACAAGAGGACAACTGACCCAACCTAACCCAAAGTTGTTGGGCTCAACCATTGACCAAGAGAGGGTGAGTTCACCCATGAAAACCCATTGGTCCACCTAAGGGAGAGGGTACACCTCATGCCAGCCCACTACACTCCCTTAGCCACCTCAGTAGTCCCCCATCTAGCCACCTACCTCCAATGGACAACTACCAAAGGCTGAACCAATCCTAGCCCATGGTTCCTGTGTGGAGGAGGGTATACTCCTCTCTATGGATTCAATTCGAGCATAAAACCTCCCTAGAGCATTCATGCCCTACCCTCTCTCGACCTCTTCATGCACTCCACCTTTGGCGAGATTAGCTTCTAGTCAAACCTGATAGCTCTATCTCTCCAACTTTCCAAAATCTCCACCAAACCAAAATTAACTCTTCCCACACCTTCACCTCACTCTGACAAACTAAAATGAATCATTTTTTGAGAAATTTGACCATTGAAAGTGTCTCAAGACCAACTCTAGTGAGCTTCGCGGTGGCCTTTGGTCCATAGTGCGATCGGTTGGGAAGCAACTCATGATCTTCTCAAAAGGGTTTTCTCTCTTCAAGATGAAGCTACCTCTATTAGTGGACCATCAGTCAATAGCTCTGGGAAGATAAAACTCTGGTAATAATAACTTTGGCCCCTAGGTGTTAGTCTTTTTTGAAGTGAATCATGTTTTTCATGTGATTTTCACTGTAGAATCCCCTAAAATTCATTATGTGATCATTTCAGAGTTGATTTTTCCATCTAATGAGCTTCGATGAGCTCGAATCGAGCAGTAAAAGGTGAACGGTGAACATCTTCCAGTGCTTGTGAGATGATGGATCACCAACCATCCATTCCACATTATTAGAATGGATAACAGTGATTAATCACATAAGAAATTTTGATTTAATTCTTTTGAAATCATGAGATTAATCTCAAACGTTTGATCCCAGATTGAACGCCTGAGATGAAACTACATCTGTCACTGCTAAGTCAGCTATCACATTGGATGATTTAAGTAACCAATATCACAACACCACATAGAAAGTGTTATCGCATCAGTGTTGGCGTGGCGCCGATAGTTTAAAGGGTTAATTAGGCTTTAAAAGTGTAATTAAATTTCTAGAACTTTAAAAAATCATAACTAAGTATAGAAAAATCTATGAAATACAAATAAACCTATTTTGAAAAGGTTCGATAGAGGAGAATTTAAGAAGAATAAAATATATGATTTATGTCTACTAAATAGTGGTTATTTTAAGTTTAAAGCTTAGGTTAATTATCTTAATTAAGGCTTAATTACATGGCTATTAATTCCAAATTTGGTGAGATGATTCTATGGGATGTCCTCAGTCTCTCGTATTTTTTTTGGAATTATTTGCCATGTAATTTAAGGAATTTGGAATTTCAATCCTAATTATCCTCATTAATTAATTTAATAATTATTAAAATTGATAAATAGTGAAAATTAACTAATTAATGATAATTAATCATTATGAACAGTGGGAATAGTAAGGAAAAGTAATTAAGACCTCTCTCCTAATTATTTTTCCCAATGTATTTTCATAAGAAGTTTAATTAACATATGTAATAATTTGGGATTAATTAATAAAATTAATGATAAAAATGGAAATCAAACAAAATTAATGATTGGTTTAGATAATTCAAATATAATCCATTAACTTTCCCTTATGTGTTTAATAATATAAAGTTATTAAAAAATTATGGTTAACCCATTAGTATGGGAAAATAATAAGAGTACCTAACTTAAATTCTTTCCTTCTTTAATATAATAAACTCTTAAACATGAGCCTAATTATATTAGATTCTTTTAGGTGCATTAAAATTTTTATTTTTCTAAAATAATATCATTGAAGGTTCATGATCAAGTAGTTAATTGAATTAAAGAAGTTTAAGGAAGGGTAATTCAATTAATGTTCTTAATGACTTAAACTTAATCAATCCATAAAACCCATTTAATTGCTTTCTTTAAATATGTTAAACAACCAACATGGGGTGGGGTAAGTATTAAGTATCACCTCTCCTCCTTAGGCTTTAATACCTTAAATATCAAAGTCAAACCTTTTAATAATTTTTGTTAGTCTTAAGAAATATTTATTTGACCTGATTGTCTCTAGGATAAAATGTAATTGAATATGTTATGTGGAAATGTTTAATTGCTTCTTTTCAATCATTATAAATGTGCATGTCATTTGTTTATTAAGTTCTTGTTTAAAAAAAGGAATCTAAAGAATATGATTGTATTAGTGTTGCATGTGTTGGATAAGAATTAAGTATGTGCTTTATTAACCTGGGAATTGAGGTAGTCAAATGACCTCCTTGGTGATAGCTAAAGCCCCGTATTCCTGGGATGTCCAAATTGTATACCCACTTTTCTTAAATACATACACATGTATTCATAATTAAGAGGATGAAAATCATGCAAGAAATTATATTTTATTTAATTGAACTATTTATATGTATGAATTAAAGTTTTATACAAATTCTAGTGTTGAAATACATAAGAATGAAATCAAATGAGTATGTGCCTTTATTAACTAGGTAAGTGGGGTAGTCAAAGGATCTCCTTGGGGTAACTTAAAGTCTCGTATTCCCGGGATGTCCATGCCATATAGCCATTAACATTCACACTTATGCAAATCAACGCAAGAATAAAGGAAAGAAAGCTTAACTTTGTACACTTAAGTTATAATCACATGCATATCCTATGTATTTATAACTGACATCATGACACATATTACCATTCATTTATAAGCTTTTGAAAAATATATTTGAGTTTAGTAGTGATAGTAGCCACATATATATTAAATTAAATCAGCACATGCAAACTTACATAAAGGAAAACCATTTGATTTAATTAATTTTTGAAATGGAATGGATGCATGGAATTAAACAACATATAATATTTAATATGATTGGAAAGGAATAAGTGAACATAAACACATGATTTCATTCAATCAAATTAATTCCTAAGGACAATCATATCAAATAAAATCATTTAAAGTAAACTAAAGCTTTTTAATGTCATTTTTTATTCATATTTAATTTGATTCAAGGAATGTGAGAAGAAGTTTGCTGATCCTAAACCCATCCCATGTTTGTGAATTGATTAGATTTAATGGAATATGATTAAGTTAATTTTATAGATTAATTAAGTTATCATATGCATTAAGTTCATTAATTAACCTTACTTATGTTACCTTAAAGTAATTATCTTAAAAATTGTGAGCTAACATGATATGCAAATGAATTGAAAAGTAAATTAGCAATGGTCCTATGAAATGAAAGGGCCTAATGCAATTAGCTCACAATTATTGGTTAATTAGATTAAGGAACTTTAATTAAGTACACTTATGGCTTTTCCACACATGTTAATTAACCATAATTTCCTTCGATGTCTTTAGGTTATTGAACACCTAAAGGTCTACCCTCAATTAATTAATTAGGTTATGATATTTTTAAAATTTTAATTAAACTAATTAAGTAATTAATTAGCCAATTGATCCCTAATTAATTTTCTTGGAAAGTAAGGTGAACTTAGGGAAATAAATTAGGAGAGAGGTCCCAATCACATTCCATAAGTGTCCTCACTATTAAATAGTAATAAATGAGCCAATTAATTAATTAATTTACTATTCAAATGCTTAATTATCCCTTAATTAAGTTAAGAAGGTATTTAGGGCTTAATCAATTATATTACTTAATTAATTAACAAATAAATCTAAAGAAAATATGGGGAGGCAGAGGTCATCCCCTTTAATAATCTCAAAAAGGTTGAGGTTAATTAGTTAATTAATTATAGAGTAATTAAGGTAATTAATTTTTTAATTAAACTTTAATTGAGCTTTGATTATTATTTATAATCAATTAATGATAGTTTTAATGGATTCCTCTATGATATACCTTCAAAATGAGTACTTATTTGCATTTTTTTAGATTTTTCTATGGTTTGTTATGATTTTATGAAGTTTCAGCCTTAAAATAGATTATTTATGTCTAATTAAGCCTAATCTTGTCAACGCCACATGGCACACTGATGCGGCACGCTTTTCACTTGGTGCCATAGGATTGACAATTTATGTTATCACATCACCTACTAAGTCAACTGATAGCGTGATGCATTTTCTCGTGCGCCATCTAGTCCAAGATCGGACAACCATAATTAAACTCATGCATAATGAAGGATTAAATTGATCAGAACTAATGGATCTAATTACATCCATACATTCTAATCAAATGGACACTGTGTGATCCAGCATCACATAAGTGAGGCAGAACGACATCCATCTGCCATTGTTTGCGTGATCCGAGCTCACGAGATTAGCTCCACCAATCTGAGGATCTAATAGCTAAGATCAACTAACATATACATTCCCTTCACAAAATACCAATGTATTTTAGCTAGATCGATTTTGAAATTATCTCACGAACTAAGGCCGGTGGTTCTTGCTTGAGCTAGCTTCATCAGTTGAGATAAAATCCACTGGCAATCAATTCCACATGGATTTCTTAGAAGGCTAATTCCCGTGCTTTGGATGCTTGGCTTCAGTCGAACTCTAACCTCCAGTAGATTTGAAGCTCAGGGAACAATTCGTTTAGCTTTGATGAGGTGTGGGGATGGTGTGTGCAAGAGGAATTTCAATTTAGTTGAGGATTGATGGAGTTTGGATGGAGAAATGAGTGTCCTATTTTAGCTTCACTCAGGAGTAAGGAATGGAGAGGGAGGCCTTAGGATTGCTTGGGAGCTTACAAAGGAGTTGAATTCTTAGGAAGCTTGGGCAATAAATGGTGAGTTTCACATGAGTGAAGGGGTATACCCTTGATTTCTTATGATGACTGGATCAAGCTCCTCATTTTCTCAGCTGCTGAGTTGTCTGTCAAGTCCACTTGGCTCATTTTGGTTGAAAGAAGGATTGGCAAGGAGCTCAAGGCAGGATTTGGTTGGATTGCTCTTCCTTGGATCACATGGGTTCTTAGTTTGTAAGGGAGGTGAGCTCAGCTCCCTTGGGTTTATGGAAGACCTAGCCCACTTGAGCTAGTTTATATGGCTAGCTCAAACCCCATTTTGGGTGTGTGAGGGTTGCCAAGTGGAAAGGGGAAGTGGACTTTGCTATTTTTAGCAAACTCCCATGTGGTGTGGCATATCCAAGGGAGATCTCATTAGGTTAGGCTCTAATTAGGTTTGAGCTGACCCAATATGGGGTTAGGTCAGGTCCTAAGGTGTCATGGGTTGGTTTCAAGGGATTTGGCTCAATTTGGGTCATATAGATCATTTTGGGTCATGTAGGGTTAGGTTTGCCAATTGGTCAAATTGGGTCAAACCAAGGCTTGGGTTAAGTTCAGATGATGATTTGAAGTGTTTTAGTTTAAGTGGTTTCAATCAATTTGACCTAAGTTTGATTTTGGCTCAATTGGATTCATATAGGTAAAATGGGTCAAGTTGACCAATTTGACTAATTTAGTCAAATTGGCTCAGGTTAGGTGTTGGTCCAAGTTCAATTAGTTAATTGAAGATGATTGTAGGCTTTTGTTTGAATCAATTTGAATTTATTTTGGTTTTAGGCCAATTTAACACTTTAGGTCAATTTGGGCTAAGTTGGTCAATTGGGTCTAATTGGTCAAACTAGGATCAATTATAACTTTGGTCATGTTCAATAATCAATTTGGAATGAACATAAGCCATTGTCTGCAATCATGTTGGGTTGGATCATGATTTAACCTATTTTGGCCTTTTAGGTGAATTTGGGTCAACTTGGGTCAAATGGCTAATTTTATTTGGTTTGGATCAATTGATGATCAAGTCATGTTCAATAATTGATTATGGGTTGATGTGAATCAGTGGTTTTAGTTAATTTGGTGTATGATAGGTTTTGGATAGTTTGGGTTTTGTATGGGTTGACTTGGTTGACACTTAATTTAAGGCAATTGATCATCCTAGGGTGATCAATGTTCATGTATGTGGTTTGGATGGGCTTGGTTCAATCCAATTTTGGTTGGATTATAACTTGGTTTAAATGAGTTCTTTAGGTCACTTTGGGTCAAGTAAACCTAAATATGTCAATTGGCTCGATTTTGGTTTGATTTAAGTTGAATTTAAAAATGAGTTTAGGATTGAAACATAAATTCAATTGCAACCAATTTAGGTTATGATATGTTTTGGTTCATTTAGAATTTTTAAGTCAAAAGGGTTAAGTTGGGCTTAACTTGGGTTGATTTCAATTTAGCTTGATGATTTTAAGTTTCATTTATATTTGAATAGATAATTGAAAGAATAATTGATTCGAGAGAAAATCCATTGATTTTTGCTTGACTCAGATAGGATTTGGCTAAGTCCACGAAATTAGCTCAAAGGGCTTTAAATTGGGTTTTGATTTGTTTTGGATTTGATTTTGGTCATTTGAGTTTATATTTCATTTATATTTTTGAATATAAATGAAGATATGAATGATTCATGAGAAAATCAGTTGAATTTGGAGTGGTTTGATGGTAAATTTGGCTATGCTCATGAAGGTAGTCAAAAAGGCTTAGAAGAGAATTTAATTTAATTTTGATAATTGGAATGTGGGTTTCATTTATATTTGGGAAGATAATTAATGGAATAATTGATTTGTATGAAAATCAATTAAGTTTGACTTGATTTGAATGGGATTTGGCTAAGCATATAGAGGTAAGTCCATATGGGTTAACTTGGGATTTGGGAGTTTGAATTTGACCTTGGGTTTCAATCATTTGGAATTGAGTTTGGATTTAAATTTGGTACATTGGTTAATGGATTGAATTAATCTTAGAAAAAATCAATTGAATTTGTATCTAATTGGGGTATTCTCGCCTTCTTCCTAATCAGAAATTTTAAGTCTAAGGAACTCTTGTCTATAAGAGTCCTAGATCTATGATAAGAGTGAGAACTCACTCTAAAGTGAGGTCAACAAAAGGACTCCCAGGTGTGGGCAGGCACATTACGCATTGGTCTTGATTGAGATGATCAGAAAGTCCAAGCGATCGTGCTAATAATGATATATATCTAAACCCGAAAGGTGTATAGAATCACGATCTTAGTGTGCAATGCAACTCAACTTATGCGAAGGGCAGAAGAGAGGAATGAGGAATCCACAGAGGGATTGAGTTTATGAACCTTCCACTAGGGAACCAAGTTTGAGTTTTTCGTTGGGAAAATGGTTTGAATTTGGTTTGGTTATATAATTTATGGGAAGAAGATCTGCTGGGGATTAGAATCTATAATCTAACGGGTGATGGGTGTATGAACCTTCCACTAGGGAAGCGAGTTGGAGTTGTTCATTGGGGATAAGAGTTTCTGAGTTTGATTTTATATATGATTTGGTTGGGGATATATCCATTAGGGATGAAAGTTTGCTTGGATTTGTTTGATTTAGACTCCATTGGGGTGTTGTTTAATTTATTGTGGCTCCATTAGGGAGGATGGTTTTCAATTGCAGGCATATCTGCTGAGGATGTGAACTTGGTTAAATTTGATGGGTTTTAATTTTTATTTGGCTCTTGTACCCAATCAATGTGTGATGGACCCACTAAGGAGGGGCCACGGGATCCTCGGCCTATATTAGATTTACAAGTCCAAAGGGGTAATCTAACAGCTACAATGTAGGACTTATCTCAGCTAAAAAGTAGTCAAGGTTAATTTCATTTTATTTAAATGGACCCAGTCCGTGTGCGATGGATCACATTGATAAGGGGCTATGTCGGCCTCAGCCTATCTCAGATTTATCGATCTAAAGGGTTAGTCTACCGACCGAAGGTTAGGACTATCTAACCTAAGGGGTGTCTTTCAGTGTGCAATGACTATTCTAGGAAGAAGGCATAACAAACTTACATCTTCCAAAGCAAAGAATAGCCATTAGGGTGACTTGTTGATATCATAAATCTGAACTAGGTTTTTGTTGTGTGCAGCGGTCATCAAAGAATGCATAGCAAACTTACATCTTCTAAAGTAAGGATGACCACCAGGGTGACCTGGTGGTGGCATAATAAGTCGAACCTGACCTAAGGGAAACTACTGAGAGAGTGTCGTTGGGGACTTATCTCAGCTCAAGAGTAGTCAGGCAATTTCTATAGGGAGTTTTGCTGATACTTGCCTAAAGATAGGATGCCTACTTGTGAAAGGTGTCGTTGGGATGTTCTCCTAATCCACAACCGAATATATATTTTGTTTGTTTATATATTTGCATAGACCCTATTGGTGTATGAGGGACCACACCAAGAAAGGGCTATGTTGACCTGGGCCTATCTCAGATTTACAAGACCAAGGGAGTATCTACACATCAAGGGAACAAAATCTCCAATCACAGGGGTGGTTAGCAGGGAAGTGGGGCAGTCCAATCTAAGAGTAACCTTGGTAGTGTCTAGATGGGGTCGTAGAGGATGTGGTCCAAATAGAGTGCCTATAAAGGAGATGCCACTAGAAGTGTTATCCTGGACCCTATAAAGAAGGAATTATGTAGGTATATAGTGGCTAACTCAAGGAGAAGGCATAGTAGATTTACATCTGCCATGAGTGGTGTATCCACTGAGTGGGTCTCTATCAGCATAGCAAACACCAACCAATCTAAGGTTCTCATTGTTGTGTCACGATCAGTCTAGGAAGAAGGCGTGTAGACTTAAATCTTCTAAAAATGGAATTGATTGCTGAGATAGTTTGTCATCAGCTCGATAGGTGCTATCCGACCTAAGGCTACTCACCGGTTGGAATGATTGTTCAGGGAAGAAAGCGTAGCAGACTTACATCTTCCAAAGAAAGGAGCAACCACTAGGGTGACCCATTATTAGCACAACAAGTCGACTCGACCTAAGGGCGACTACTAAGTAGGGAGTCATAAAGAAGGACTATGCCCAAACTTGAAGTAGTCAGGAGGAAAGGAGCCATTGGGGGACTTACCCTAAATCTCAAATATACTTGACCTAGTCAATGCACGATGGCTAGTTCAAGAAGAAAGCGTAGTAGACTATATCTTCTTAAATAATGTCATCATGGGGTAGCTTACCAACCAGGAAGTAAGGCCCGCCAAACTAACATGGTGCTCATCGGTGTGCAATGGATAAGTAAGGAAGGAAAGCATAGAAAACTTACATCCTCCAAAGCAAGAAGACCACTTGGGTGACACATTAGCAGGGTGACATGTCAGCTCGACCTAGAGCAGCTACTGAGTGAGTGCCGTTGGGGATGTTATCCTAACTCGAAGTAGCTTGAGATAAAAGATATGTGTTTATTTTATATGTTTTTGTGTAGTTTGTGTTTGTGTTGTGTTGATAAGGGATAGGACGCCTCTCAGGTTCTCTTACACCTACCCAAAACACATCGTGGCAAATTCGCAAGCAAAGATGTTTTTCAATGTGGAAGAGATGGAATTTGAGATGAAATTTTTATTGATAATTATTTTCAAACATGAATTATGGATAATATTTCTTTGGGTAGAGCCTATTGATTAGAAGTAACAGGTGCTCTCTCTTGTGGTTTATAAGCTGATAATATCCTCCTTGGTAGGCCTTTTCTATGGAAAAAGGGTATTCTGATGTGGGTTCAAACATGCCTCCCATCTTGCGATGGGCAACGTTTGGTCTTCTTAGAACTAAAATAAGCTCTCCTACTTGAAATGCTCTAGGACAGACCAACTTGTTGTGAGCTTGAATTATCTTGGCTTTGTATAACTTGAGATTCTGGCATGCATGTAGGTGTCTCTCCTCGAAACCTTTGAGCTTTTCTAACCTCAACATGGCATTCTGCTCTATTGTGATCTTGCTACCCATAACTATCTTTAGTAATGCTAATTGGACTTCTAGAGGTAGAACAACTTCAAACCCATACACTAAGGAGAAAGGGGTAGATTGAGTTGGGGTTCTATGCATGGTGTGGTATGCCCACAAGGCTTTAACCAACTACTCATGCCACTACTGCTTGTTGTCGTTGAGTGTCTTCTTAAATATTTGGATGAGAGTTTTGTTGAAGGCTTCTTAAGCCATTTGCCCTCGGTAGTAGAGGTAGAGTATCTCCAATCTATGATGTCTCGGTAAAATTGTTGATCTGCTCTTGATACCATTATGGGATATAATTCATCGAGGTACCCCAAACCTATACATGATATGGTTTCTAAAAAATTGGAGCACATACTAAGCTGCGACCTCTCTGAGTGGAATCACCTCTACCCAATTGGAAAAATAGTCCCTGATAGCTAGGATGATTGATCACCCTTAGAAGAAGGAGGGTCAATCGGACCCATTATGTCATTACCCTAACACTCGAATGGCCATGAGGCCAATATTGGATGTAGAATATTGGGTGGCTGCTGTAAGACCACATCGTGCACCTAACATTGGTAGGCATCCTCCATCTGATGCTGATCATTGGCGGAGTATCTAGTCTCTTAATATTGGCTTTCATCTTGAGACCAAATTGGTGTGCTCCCATATAAACCCTCAATGATCTTCTTGGTATATGGTATATTGTTGGACATGCCAACTCCTTGGCAAGTTTGGCTAAAGCATCTTCTACGGTGTTTTCTCCTTGAGGAATCTCGTAAATGATAACCTCTGGGATTTGGGCCAATAGCTCCATGGTGTACTTATGGTAATGATGGAGCTTAGGTATTAAAACCTTGTAGGATCCAGCGATTTGGTTGATAACTAACTGAGAATCTCTAAAAATGTTGGTGCATGGATTAGATAGGTGATATGGGAATCTCATCACATCTTAGTCTGGAATTAAAAGAATTATTCGTACCCTTACCTTCCCTGGGATAGTAGATCATGGTTCTTGTCCCCTTTAAGAGGAAGCCGCACCATCAAAGTACATCTCCCAATCAAAAATGCTAGTGTCTCATATGCACATGATTTGTTCATCAAGGATACCACTAAGCGGAGAATCAATAAAAAATGGGTGTGTTGTAAGTGCTAGTGCTTGTCCTTTCACTTCGAAAGTAGTAATAACTATGATAAAATCATGGACTACGTGCCAACCATCCGAATAGAATCAACCGTGTCATGAGATATTGTAGTGGATTGATCCTAGAGATCAAGTTCACCTTATGAGAGAGCATGTAATACCGTAGCTTTTGGGATGCAAAGATTAAAGCTAGGCAATGCTTCTCGATGGGTGGATAATTTTCCTCAGTAAGGATTACATGGTGACTGAGGTAGTAGAGCACGTTCTCTTTCCCATTGTCTTTGGCTTGGGCCAACAGGGCACTAAGGGAGTAATCTAATGTAGTAGTGTAGAGGATGAGCGACTTGCTTGGGATAGATGCTAGGCGGTAGCATCATCTAGTGCTGTCTTGGCATGCTTGATACTTATCATCCCACTTGAACTTGGGATCCTTTTTGATAAGTGCTGAGAATGGCCAGCATCTTCTTGATAGGTTTGATATGTAGCATCTTAGATATGCCAACCATCCTTGGAATGATCTAAGTTGAGTTATACTTTTAGGGGGTGGCATTTCTAAGATCGCCTTGATCTTCTCTAGGTCAATTTTGATTCCACAGTGTTGGACAACAAACCCAAGGAATTTCACTGAAGCTACTCTGAATGCACACTTCAGGTAGTTCATTTTGAGGTTCAATTTTCTTAACCGTTTGAAAACTACTCTCAAGTCAAAGAGATGATCTTCCTTTTCTTTATTTTTGACTATGAGATATCGACATAACACTCAACTTGATGATGAGTTCATTGAATATTCAATTCATGGCTCACTGGTATGTAGCACCAATATTTTTAAGGCTGAAAGGCATGACCATATAGTAATAGATTTTGATCGGGGTTCAAAAAGTAGTGTATCTTTCATCCTTAAGGGCCGTCATTATTTTGTTATATCTAGATGAGCCAGCCATGAAAGAGAAGATTGCATGAGATGAGGCAATGTTCACCATCAGTTTTGATATTGGTAGTGGAAATTCAACTTTTGGACATGCCTTATTTAGATCCCTAAAATTAATGCATATGCAAATTTGGCCATTCTTCTTCTTAACTAAGAAGACACTGTATAACCAGGTAGTGTATTTTTCTTCCCAGATGAAACTAGCATCGATCAATTTCTTAATTTCAAAAATGACATGTTGTTCAATGTCTAATCACATGTGTTTAGCAGCTTGCTTGATAAGATTAGCACTATGCTCTATTGATAGTTTATGGACTGTTATGTCAGGAGATAAACCTTGCATGTCTTTATAACTTTATGCGAACCAGTCTTTAAACTTAGTCAAAAGCCTAACTAAGTTATTGGTTTCAGTATCATTCAACAAAGAATTGATGTATGTCAGACGTTGATTATCTTCAGTTCCTAAGTTGATTTCTTTAAGCTCATCGATGGTTGACCTGATCTCTTCTTTGAACTCTAGTGGTACATCTCTGACTTTAAAATCAACTAGAGTATATGAAGTTTCTAAACACACCTACTCATATGAGTTAGCATGATTTGAAAAGAACTTATCAGATTCCAAATAATTGGAGATTATTAAGCAGTAATCATCATCATCAACTGGACCCATTGTACCTCCTAATCCTGATCTTGATTAAGATATTTTGCATTTATTTTTCCATAATCTTTCAAAATAGTTTGATTAGTGTTTTGACCAAGTATGTGGGATTAACCCTTTCTTTGCTAAATTTAGAAGACACGATGAGTACCAATGAAAAAGTAATTCTATTAAATCTTTATATGAGTCATCCTCAAGTTCTACATCAACTTCTTGACTTGAGGATGATGCCTCCAGAAAGATCCTCTGAGTCTTCACATCTGTAGATGACTTAGGTGCTTCCTTAACTTCCAAATCTTAAACTTTTTGTGAAGAAAGTGTGGTTATAGCTAAGGTTCCCAACTAATGCCTGACTATTTCACATACATACTTGGATATATTTATGCTTTACTTTAGAGCCTAGACTTCATCACTATCGTACTCAAGTGTCACCTTGAAAGGGATCTTCTATTGAGAAGTGCTGGATGGTGTGCTAACCACATAAGACTCTTCCTCTAAACTAGATTTTTTGTATATATGGATAGTAGGGGTACTCCTGGTGGCTAGGACATACTTCCTATTAGCTGGCCAATAAAGAGGCTTTCCACCTTTAGCGCTACCTCTGAATTGTCCTCTTCCTCTGCCTAGTGGAGGTCAAGTCATCCTTCCAATGTTTTCAAATGAAGTAATGAACTGTGAGTGGAATCTAATGTCAGGCTCTATATTTTCTCCTGAGTCTGTGTCTCGCTCCCTTTTATTTTCTTTTTTAATTTCTTTTTTCTTTCTTTTCTTTATTTTTGTCCCTCATGGGGATCTTGACTAAGATCACGAGAATGGACTTGTTAATTTTGGGGGAGATAATAGGCTGCATCCCCATATATCCTGACCTCATGAACTATCAATTATAAGATCTCCTTTGATGTAGTATTCAATTTCACCTCTCATGAACCTCATGCACTGATGTAGAGAGGATGGAAATGTGTTGTATCCATGATCTCCCAAGAAAAGCTTTGAAAGAAGTATCTGAGTCTATGATGTGAAACTTGGCTTCAGTCTTCCAATCATCTATCTCTAATGGCAACAATATGGAGCCTGAGGCCCTCTCACCTTGTTCATTGAATCCTCTCAACATCATCCTTTCCTTTTGGACTTTGGAGATGTCGATCCTTAAGTAGGAAAAGATTCTTAGACTCATAATGTTGACTGATGTACCTTAGTCGACCAGAACTCTTGAGAGCATATATCTATCAACATCCACTGTAATGTAAAGAGGGTGGTTATGCTTGTTCATCCCTAGAAATAGGTCTTCCTCACTAAATGTAACTCCAAAATGTCATTTAAGTGGTGTGCCTCCTCTTTAGTAGTGTTCAATTGAGCTAAGAATATCTCTGGAACAAGTAGTGCTTTGATTAGAGATTCTATCATCTCTTTGGATAAGATAAGGGTATCGTATATGCTTAACTTAGCTGGCAGCTTTTTAAGATGAGTTAAGATGTTGTAATCAACTCTAACTTGATCCTCCATAAGTATATCCAATGGTGGAGCATCAGTGGAGGGCTATCATGAACTAATGACTTATTTACCCTTATACTAAGGTGCTATCCTAGGAGGTAGAACTTTGCCACTACGCAAGTTGACTTTAATGACTTCATGGAATGATGAATTTGTGGAAAGTTCTACCTTCTCATTGGGCATGCCTACAACTTCTCTTATAGGATCCTCAGAGTCGGTTGACTCCAAGTCAATCTCAAGAGGTGAACCTGATTGATTCAAAGAAGGAAAGTCTAACTTTGAATCAGAAAGGAAAGAAATAAAAATACTAGAGCTATTATTATTTTCTAAACTTAGAGAGTTTTCAATAGGAATATAATCAAAGGCATTAGTGGACATGATGTAAGTAGAATCTACTTTTTTTATTGATTTATTTTTGGGTGGAGCTACATGATAGAAATCAAGTAAAGTAAGCAAAGTAAGGAATTTAATGCCCTTGTCTGCTGATACAATGCTCCAACTTGTAGAAGAGGAGCTAGTAGAAGAAGAAGTTGCTACAACGGTGGATGAAGTGCTGGACTTGGGCAGTGGTTGCACTACTGGACTATCCCGAGCAAGTGTGGTGAGCTACAGCTGCAGCTTGGCTGTCACCTTCCCTGAGTTTTCCTTTGCAACTAGCTAACATTCTTTAGTTTTGGAGGTTTGAACTACTTTGCACCAGAAAACTTCTTGATCTTAGAAATAATCTTCTAGAGGTTGGGATAAGGAGATATCCCAACCTTTTTTTGGTCTTAAGAGGATCACAAGTATCCCAAGGATTACTCTAATAGAAGGATGGTTGTTCTAATAAGTATTCCTTAGGATAACTATGGCTCACGTAGCTCAAGCAGTCTTAAAAGTAATACAATCCTCTAAGACATATGACATGCGATGGTAGGGGCAATAGAGGATCATCACTTGCACTTTCCTCGCCTCTTAGGCTCACAGTAACTAAAAGTCAGGTTTTCTAAGAGGTTCTTAAAGATTTTCCTAACTACCTCTCTCTTAAATGAATATGGCTTATTCAATCTATCAGCAAGAGTAGGTGGGTAATAACTACCTAATGGTGGGTATGAGTATCACCTCTGGGTAGGCTATTGAGTTGGTGGAAATGCCTATTGTGGTGGCCGATATGATAACCGAGGTGGTGACAAAGGAGGCTGTTATGCTCAAGGTCTCTCATACTGGACTCTGGCTGGTTGTTTCCCTCAATCCACTAACACAACTATCAATGATTTCTTCTTGAATACTTTCTGTGGCTTAGGCTGAGATGATTGGTCAAGAAAGGGTAATTATTTGGCTTCCTCTTGCAGGCTAGCTACCTTGTTGATTAGTTTCTGGAATGTTTTGATGGTAAATTCCTTAAGCATAAAGGTGATCGGACCATGGATATTCTTGTGAAGAATCTCAGTGGAATGCTATTTGGATAGCTACAGCTCACATTTGATACTCAGGTTGTGCCACCTGAGAATGTAATCAACAAGGGACTCATTGGGATTTTACTTTGCTACAACGAGGTCACCTATAGTCACTCATTGCTGAGCTCCAATAAATCTCTTGATGAAGAGGTGCTCCAACTCAACAAATATCATCATCGAACTGTTGGGAAGTTTGGCGTACTAGACAAATGCAACCCCTACTATCCTGCTAACAAAAAGTCTGAATAGGAGTGCTCACTACCACCGTGGGCTCCCACTGCCATTAAAGATCTTGAAGGAAGGTGGTACAAAACCCTTAGAGTATTAAACTATATTGAATTCCTCTGAGTATGGTCAACCTTTTAGAATGGATGAACTTCCCCTGGCTTACGTCAACACTTCCCTCACCTACTATTCCACCATATTTTTGATGTCTTTTTTATGCATGGAGGTGCCATCTGTGACCTTCCTATGCAAACTACCGCATCATCATCATTTGGGAGTGCACCAAGGATGGTCTAGAGTATGTACCAACTCTAGCCGATCAGCTACCATAGGAGAAGGCTGCGAGACTAGGGATGAGTTATGTACTGTTAACACCACTGCCATCAACTCCTCAACCTTCTTCTCCATCCTATCTATATGATCGTCCATCTGCTTGAGCTGGTGGAGGAGGTGTTGAGCCGAGTGAGAAGTGTCACCTTCCACAAACACATCACCTTCTTTGCTATGCTGATCCCATTGTAGGGACCCTCATGTGTTGACCATTTGGACCTCGTTTATGTCATCCAACATGTCATCTTCATCAAGATTAATCCTCCTCCTACTTGTGATTCACCAATAATCGCTTAACTTCACATAATTCCTCTATGTTGTTGTCTAAAGAATGATCATATATCTGCGGCTCTATAGAATGTAGGAGTTGACCACAAGATGCTATTGATTATATATTGAATTCTCTGCTTTGGTGATTGCACTCCCTAACTGGCTCAACTTCTATGGGGACCCCTCCCCTCTCTCCCTTTGACAATGGTAGAGGTGGTGCGACCATGACACTCTTAGGTCACCACTCCTTTAAAACCACTACTAAGGTAGAAGGTTGAGCAGGGGAGCTCGATCTCACCTCAACAGGTAGAATGGATGGAGTGGATTTCCTTGGGATCATCCGGTGGATGGTCTTTCCCCATATGGGGGCTTCAAGCTTGGCGAGGTGGTAGCTGGGTGATGGTTGGGGTGAGTGGAGGCGGTGATGGCAAAGACACCGCCTCTCGGGAGATCTCCTCACATACTGTGATAAGACAATGTCTTGAATGATCGGCCCACTGAGTGCGATCAAAGTCCATCAAGGTGGAGGTCATGTCAGCGTGCCTCCTCCTCTCCCTCTTGCTTGATACTCTCGGAGTGACTCTCCCTGGATCTTCACTCTCTTGAGAATCATGACCTCAAATCAAACAATGCTCCAGACTCTGAGTGTTTGTAGGCTCTGCCAACCTGGCGAAGAACTATCGAGGCTAGGCTTCCTCACTCCTAGTACCTCAAAGTCTTTGGTGGTGGAGGTGATGTGCGATCCTCATGTAGTCCTCCTCTCCATGAGGGGAGGGGTGAAACTACCACTTAAGAGTGGAGAGGTCTCATGAGGAGAACCCTCCTCATAGATGTGGGAGGCAGCATCAATCTCCCTAGCTGCCCGCTCATGGTACCACTTGATCTTCCAATTTTTATTGTGAGTTGAGTGTGAGTGAGCAAGGGAAAGCGAGAGCTAGAACCTACCTCAAAGGTAGGGGAGACTATCTCGGAGGCCAAGATAGCCTTCCCCTTTGGGGTGAAAGAGGGTAGTAGCCCTCACGAACTATGGTGGGATAACTGACTAAGAAGCCATTGGCACTGAGATCGGTGTGGGAACCATAGCCTTCCTCTTCTAGTGAGGGGAACTTAGGGTCGATGAATGTCAAAGCGAGAAGTGGTATGTCACGCCACCTCCTCTCTGCTACAGTCATGAGGTCCCTCTCTCAAAGCTTCAAAGCCATGGTCGATGAGGTGGTAGGGTGTGTATGGCCGATCCAAGGCTAGATCCGGGAAAGAAGATGAACTTACTATAATACACTTGACAAAAGGAGAAAAGACTAATCAAATCAGCATTTGTTGAAACATAACAAAGTGAAACCCTTGCTTTAATATTTGTCTTCAATCATTGACCTCTAGATTTGACTTGGAATTTGAACCCACACTTAACAAATTTTGGTATGCTAAGTGGGGTTCATTGAATTTTGGTGAGATTTTTTATGTTTGAGAAGGGACTTTGCCATAAGATTTTGATTTAGAACCCATACTCAACAAATTTAGGTATGCTAAGAGAGGTTCAAATATTTGGAGAGACTTTGGAGATATATATGTTGTATGTTTGTTTGAAATTTTGATTTGGAAAACCTTTTCTTAGCAAATTTAAGTATGCTAAAGGTTTCAATTATTTGTTTAAAAATTTTGTGAAAACATCTTTGTTTGTGATGATTGTTTGTTATGTGTGTGATATATGTTGATTTGATTTGGAAATGGGATTCTTACTTAACAAATTTAGGTATGTTAAGTAGAGGCCAAATATGTTTGATATATGTTTGTTGTTTATTGATATATATTGATTTGATATGATTTTGGGAACTCTCATTTAGTAAATTTAGGTATATTAAATGGACTTCAATGTATATGTGTTTGATATTTGTTGATTTGATTCCTCTTTTGAAAAGAGGAACTCTTATTTGACAAATATGGTATGTCAAATAGAGTTCAAATGTGTTATGATTTTGAAAAGAGGAAATCTATTTAACAAATTTAGGTATGTTAAATAGAGTTCAATTGTTTTTTTGATTTTGAAAATGGAATTTTCATTTGACAAATTTGGGTATGTCAAATGGAGTTTAAATGTGTTTTGATTTCAAGATTTTGAAAAGAGGAATTCTACTTAACAAATGTAGGTATGTTAAATAGAATTCAATTTGTTTGATTTTTTTCCAAAGGGAACTCTCATTTGACAAATTTGGGTATGTCAAATGGAGTTCAAATATGTTTTGATTTTGGTGATTTTTTAAAGAATTCTACTTAACAAATTTAGGTATGTTAAATTAATTCAATTTTGATTTTTTTTAAAGGAGAACTCTTATTTGACAAATTTGGGTATGTCAAATGGAGTTCAAATATGTCTTGATTTTTTGTGTGTGATATTTTCTTTTGAAAAGAACTCTTTTGACATATATGCTAATGGAGTTTCAATTTTATCATGATATCATTTATAAATAGAATTTTTCATTCAACAAACTTTATGTTGAATGGAATTTATTTAAAATATTGCTTTTGAAAAAGGGATTTTAAAATTTTTTTTATTTTGATTTTGAAAAGAATCTCCATGTAACAATTGTAGGCATTGTTAAATGAGGTTTGGTTATCTTTATGCATTTTGAAAACTTCTTATAAATTTTGTACAAATCTTTTGTTATGTGAATTTTGAAAAGTGCTTTTGAAAGTGTTATTTTGCAAAAGGGTTTATTTTCTTAAGTATAGGATGAACCTTGCCTCACCAAGCTAGTGGTAAAGAGGTTCTAAATTTTAGTCATCTCCTTTCATTAGTTAATTTTATTTTTACCTATTGGGGACCCAATAGGGGTTTCAAGACCTACATGGAGTGAGGTCCTAAAACCTAAAGGATGTTGGCTAGCTTTGCTTAAGGATGAAATAAGCTAAGTGCCAAGAAAGAAAAATAGTCTTGGGCTTATATAAAATATAAGTCCACTATCGATGCTTAGAATAATTGTCTACTAGATGGAGAGAGGAACCATCCCAGAGTGTGAAAAATCTATGGTGTTTATTTTTTGGATGTGGGGGACACCACATATCGTAGGGGTACTTATTGAAGTGATCTATGACATTGAGGTATGATGTACTATCTCGAAAGATAGAGGCATCACCCTTCAATGGACCTAATCACTAATAAGGACTCTAAGGCATGATAAGGTCTTTGAAT
>JAKCPB010001986.1:0-58092 GCA_021442155.1 Cymbidium sinense | reverse complement strand
ACTAAATAATTATAGAGCCAGCATGATATGAATGGAAAATAAACTTCCAATGTTCTTAGGAAATAAAAGGGGTCTAATGCAATTAGCTCATGATTAGTAGTTAATTAGATTAAGGCACTTAATTAATTACTCTTATGGTTTTCCCACACATGTGGACTAACCATAATTTCATTAAACTCCTTTAGGTTATTAAACACCTAAAGATTTACTCCCTGATTTATTTAATTAAGATTTGATTTGAATATGATTTCAATTTGATTAAGTGATTTAATTAAATAGTTTAATCTTAACTAATTTCATTACAAAAAATGGTGAAATGAACTTAGGGAAAGAGGTCCCAACCCTTTTCCTTAGTACAGTTATTGCTGACCAATTATTAATAAACTTAATTAACCAATTTATTACTGTTCATGGGATTAATTAATCATTAATTAACTTAAAAGAGTAGTTAAGGTTTAATTAGTTAGTTTTCCTAATTAAGTGAGCAATAAATCCCAAGAAAATCATGGGAGGCAGAGGTCATCCCATTAAATTGACCCATAAAATTTGGAATTAATTGTTCAAGTAATTAAAAAGTAATTAAGCTAATTAATTTTATAATTGAACCTTAATTACTATTCAAAATTAGTTAAGATCATTTTTAATTAATTCTCCTCTAAAAGACCTTTAAAATGACTATTTATTTGCATTTTTTTAATTTTTCTATGATGTTTTATGATTTTTTAGAAGTTTCTCATTAAAAATTAATTAAACCTAATTAAAATCTTGTTGGTATGTGGCGTTCTTGCTTTCCACATATCATCATCGGATTGGCTACTTAAAACTTATACTACTCAACACCTATGTGGCGACGGCGGATGCATTTTCTCATCCACCGTCCAATCTATGATCGGACGGCTATGATTAATCTCACATCTTAATAGGATTAAATCAGATCGATCTAGCAGATCTAATCACAACCATCCATTCTGATCACGTAGAATGGATGGTATGTGATCTAACATCACTCAAGTGAGTGAGAATGTAGTTTGTTTGCCATTTCACTTGATGCGAGCTTACGAGCTCAAGTCAACTCAAAGGATCCCACATATTCACACATCGATGGGAGGATCCAATCAAGATCACACAATGCAAGTTTTCTTCAAAAGCTCCAACCCATTTTTTAAGGATTAGTTTTGGAAGCATACCTCAGCTCAAGACCGGCTCGAATGATTGAGGAAGCTTCATCTAGTGTAGATGAAGCCCTATTGAGCAATAATTGGATCAATTCCTTGACGTTCACTAGGAAGGCCACAAATTGATGATTTGGAGCTTGACTTTGATTGAAGTCCCACCTCGAGAAGCTTGGGAGATGATTCATTCTTACTCGAGGCCTAAGGAAGGTGCGTGCAAAATTAATTTTAGTTTTATGGAGAAAAGGGAAGTTAGGTCAAAATGGGAGTGTCTATTTGGGATAGGCGAATGGCATTTTACGGTCAAGGAATGAGTTTGGGAGCTTAGGGAATGGCTCTAGCGACTCATCTTGGGTAGCTAGGCTCTAAGAATGATTTGTGTGTGTGTTTGAGTGGAAATGAGGGGGTGTATACATCTTGATCGGACGATGGGATTAGGTTTGGCTTCTAGTGGCTGACCATCTCAGGAGTGGTGGTGGGGAGGTGAGTTGGCTCAGTTTGGTTGGTTGAAGGTGTGGAGGTGGGCGCCAAGGAGGAATCATGGGTGTGCTATGGGTTATCAAATGCTCCAATGGGGAGGGTGAGGTGATTTTCACCTCCCATGGGTCATGGCCACCAACCACCCCTTGAGTCAGGTTGGTCCTAGTGCTAGATGGACCATTGGGAGAGTACCAGTAGTAATGAATGAAAATGACCACTTACATGTGATTTGTCTCATGTGATGCCCTTGACCCAAGGGTAGAATGATCTTTTGGCATTGGATTTCAATTGGGTAGATTTGAAATGAGCCAAAAGTCGCCCAAATTTTAAGTCAATTGGAGTTGATTTGGTTAGTTTTGGCTCAATTTGACTCATTTAGGTCAAATTGGGTTAGGTTGGGTCAATTTGACCAATTGGACAAATTGGGTCAAACTAAGGTTGTTCATATGATCATTTGGGATGTTTTGGTTTTGGTTTGGTTTAGTTTGGCTTAGATTTGATTTTGGCTCATTTGAATTCATTTGGGTCAAATGGGTTAGATTGACCAATTGGCCAAATTGGATTGGGTTGGTGTTGGTTTGGATTTAGTTTAGAAGTTGATTGTAGGCTTTAGTTTTAATTAATTTAGATTTGGTTTTTATTTTGGCCAACTTGAACCTTTAGGTCAATTTGGGTTTGGTCCAATCATAGCTTTGGTCAAGTTCAACAATTAATTTGGAATGAACTTGAGCCATTGGTTGCAAAGAATTTGGTTATATTTTGATTTGACCTAATTGGTCTTTTAGGTCAATTTGGGTCAACTTGGGTCAAGAGGGCCAATTTGGTTTGACTCAATTGAAGGTCAAGTCATATTCAAATATTGATTTTGATTTGGTATGAATCATTAGTTTTGGCATGTTGTAATTTGGCTAGTTTGGGTTCATATGGGTTAAAGGGTTGACAAATGAACTTGGTTTGACCCAATTTGTGACAATTGATCAACTTAGGTGATCATCATGATGGGAGGTTTTGATGCTTGGTTCAATCTAATTTAGGTAGGATTAGAACTTAGATCAAATAGGTGAAATTGGACACTTTGGGTCAAGTTTACTAATTGGGTTTAGTTGGCTTGATTTTGGGTTGAGTTTGATTTAGTTGAGTTTATATGGATTTGGATTGATATATAAATTCAATTGCAACTTAGTTCAAATGGGTTTTGGTTCATTTGAACATTTCAAGTCAAAGGGTTAAGTTGGCTTTGACTTGGGTTGATTTTGGTTTGGCTTGATGATTATAGATTTCATTTATATTTGTGAATATGATTGAAGGTATGATTGATTCATGAAAAAATCAATTGAATTTGGGTTTTGGAATGACAGAATTTGGCTAAGTCCATGGAGTTGGGTAGTGTGGCTTAGGTTTGGATTTTTGATTTGGTTTGATTTAAATGTATATTTCATTTAAATTTATGAAGATGATTGAAAATATGATTGATTTGTGAGAAAATCAATTATGTTTGACTTGATTTGGATTAAGATTTGGCTAAGTCCATGGGATAGGTCATACAACTTAGGAAGGGTTTTGATTTAATTTGATTTAGTTTGATTTAGTTTTGATCATTTGAATGTAGATTTGATTTATCTTTAGGAAGATGATTGAAGATATAAATTGATTATGAGAAAATCAATTAATTTTGGAATGATTTGGAATAAGATTTGGCTAAGTCCATAGGATAGGTCATATAGCTTGGGAAGGGTTTCAAGTTTGGATTTATCATGTGCTTCAATCATTTGGTTTTGGAATTTGGGTTTTGGATTTGAATTTGATGCTTGAATTGAACTTGAGGTTTAGTTTGAGAAGATAAACATGGATTGGATTTAGGTTGTAGGGTGGGTAGATTATCCTAATCCCTAACTAATTTTATGGTTAACCCTTCTAAGTCTTTAGGCTTATGTTAAGGGTTTACCTAATTGTTAGAAGTATCTTATTACTAGGGAAGTCTTAGTGTCTATAAGACTCCTAATTCTAAGATGGGAAGATTCAATCCGCACTCCATAAGTGAGGTCAGAGGCTCCATAGTGTTGCCCTTGGATAGATGATTGGAAGCCAAGTTTCACACATATGATACATCTTTCAATGATTTGCTTGGGAGACCATGGATAAAACAACATGGTTCCATCCTCTCTACATCGGTGTATTAAGTTTGTTTGGATCAGGGAGATCTCAAGTCAGTCATTTGGGTTCACATATATGAGGATGCAACTACCTCCTCAAAATCAACAAGTCTATTCTCACGAACTTGGCCAAAGTTTAAAAATAAAATAAATAGAAAAAGAAAAAAGAAAAATAAAGGGAAAAAGGAAATGAAAATAAAATAAAAGGGAGCAGAAATAGACTTGGAGGAGGAAGTGGAGTGACATAGTTCATTACTCCATTATATGGGTAGGGCGACTCCATGAGGGAGGAAAAGCGGTTCAGGGTCTAGTGGTGGAAAACCTCCTTATTGGCCAATAATAGAAGATATGTCTTTACAGTACACCGCAATCCATATAGACTTAGAATCTAGTTCATAGGATGAGTCTATATGGTTAGCACGACTCTTCTCAGTAGATTCCCTAGGAGGTGACACTTGAGCAAATAGCGATCAAGCGGTCTCCAAAGCAAAGGTATCCAAGTCTATATGTGAAATAGTTAGGCATCGGTTGGGAACCTTAGCTCTAACCCACTTTCCTCTCAAAAGTTGAGGGTTTGGTAGTTAAGAATCCCTAAGTCATCCATGGTGTGAAGACTTGAGGATCTTTAGAGCATCATCCTCAAGTCAAGAAGTTCATCTAGAACTTGAGGACGATTCATATAAGCATTTAATAAAATTACCTTTTGATTGGTACTTGCCTTGTGTTCATAATTTAGCAAATAAAGTGTTAATCTTACATACTTAGTCAAAGCAGGTCGACTAGTTTGAAAGAATATGGAAAGCTCTCAATCAAGACTAGGACTAGGATTATTATAATGGGTCCAGTTGATAATGTGATATTGCTTAGTCATCACCAATCATTTGGAATCGATGTTCTTTTCAAATCACATTAAATCATATAAGGCTATGCTTAGAAACTTGAGATGATCTAGATGATTTTGAAGTTAAAGATGCACCACCGAGTTGAAAGAATAGATCAACCATCGATGAGCTCAAGGAAATCAACTTAGGAACTAAAGAAGATCCATGCGGAAGACATCATCAATTTTTTGTTGAATGAAATGAAATCAATGACTTAATTTATTGAATGAGTTTAGGATTATGCATGGAGTTATGAAGAGATGCTGATTGGCTCCATGGCATAAACTAGCAATAAAGTGTACTACTAACCCTATTAAGAAAGTTCCAAGATGTATGAGATTAGACATAGAACAAGAAGTCATTTCTAAAGTCAAAAGCGATGCGGCTTCAGAAGAAAAATACCTTGGTTAGCATCATAAGAAAAGATTCAAATTCACATATGCATCAATTAGGGATTTAAATAAGGCATGTCAAAAACAAATTCCACTACCAATCCGCTAATGGTGGACATTGCCTCTCATGTATGTAGTCTTCTCTTTCATGGATGGCTTATCTGGATATAACCAAATAAAGATGGAAGAAAAAAAATACTTTTAGAACCGTCGAGAATCTATTGCTATAAGGTCATGCCTTTTAGCCTTAAAAGTCGATTACATACGGCTATGACTTGAATCTTCAATAAACTCATTCATCATCAAGCGAGTCTATGTCGATGATGTCATGGTAAAAGTATGGAAGACCCTCTTTCTTTAACTTGAGAATTATTTTCAAAAATTAAGATAATTTAACCTTAAAGGAATCCCTTGAAATGCATTGCATTGAGGTAGCTTGAAATTCATTGGGTTTTTGTCCACCGGACTCAAAATCGATCCGAAGATGATCAAGATGATATTAGAAATGCCACCCCTAAAAGTTTAACTCAACTCAAATTATTCCAAGCATGTTTGGTGTATCTAAGATGCTTTATATCCAACCTATCGGGAAGAGGTCGGTCATTCCCTGCACTTGTCAAAAAAGATGCCAAGTTCAAGTGGGATGATAAGTGTGAGCTTGCCCTCAAAGATATTAAGCATTACCTGATGACACCGCCAATTCTAGCAGCATCTATCCCAAGAAAGTGATGAAAGGAAGGAAAATGCACTCTACTACCTCAGCCATCGGCTAATCCCTATTGAGGCTAATTATCTGTCCATTGAAAATTTCTTAGCTTTAATCTTTGCATTACACTACATGCTTCCTCTCATGGTTTGACATTACCTCTAGGATCAAACCACTACAGTATCTCATGATACGGCCAACACTATCTAGATGGTTGACACAACAGTCCATGATCCTCTCGTAGTTTTACATTACCTTTGTACCTCTCTGTGCGATGAAAAGACTAGCAGATTTCTTAGTAGCACACTCACTTTTTATCGACTCTTTTCTTATTGATGATATCCTCGATGAATAAATCATGAACTTGGGGATACTAGCATTCACCAGGGAAAGTACTATTGAGGAGAAGTCTCTACTAGTGATGATATTCTCATATAATCTATCAATCTTTTGTACCAACAACAAAACTAAATATGAGGCTCATTGTTGGTGCAGGTTTATTACTCTAAGCATCGAACATCAACATCTTTGGGGATTCTCATTAGTTATCAACCAAATCTGGGTTCTATAAGATTATAAACCCCAAGCTTCATCACTATACCAAAGTACACCATGGAGTTGTTGGCCCAAATCTAGAGGTTACCATTTATAAGATTCCTCGAGGAGAGAATGTCATAGCATATGCTTTAGCCATGCTTGCCAAGGAGTTGACATGTTCGAAGGATGAGTCCATATTAATAAAGGTACAAAATAGACAAGTCTAATGCCATATTTATATTGAACTCATTAAAAAGTACTCTTTTGAAAGGGAGGTTGCCATTGCCAAGAAGGATGAGGAGTTTGGGTGGAAACCATTCATGGATTACCTAAATAAAGGCAAACTATCAAGAGAAGTCCCAAACCTATTAGATGAAGTAGAGAGCACTTTCTATGCTCTTGTGGATGGTGTCTTATACCATCGATCTTTTGATCATATGTGGTTACGTTGTTTAAGCAAGCACAAAGCCCGTAAGATCGTGATTAAGGTACACTCAGGATTATGTGGAGCTAACTATTCTGGTCCGAAGATGAAAGTCAAGATCAAGAGACTACGATATTACTGGTCATCGATGATCAAAGATTACATTGATATGGCTAGGTGATGCTAATAATGCTAAATACATGATGTGGTCCTACACCAACCACCCAACATTCTACATCCTACATTGGCCTCATGGCCATTCGAGTGTTGGGGGTACTGACATAGTGGGTTTGATTAATCCTCCTTCTTCTAAGGGTCATCGGTTCATCTTAGCTGCTACTGACTACTTTTTCAAATTGGTGAAGGTCATTTAGAGTTGTCGCATGTGCTCTTATTTTATAGGAACCATATCATATATCGGTTCAGAGTCCCTCGATGAATTATATCTGATAATTATATTGCATTCAAGAGCATCGAGATCAACAACTTTTCCGGAGACACAACATAGAGAGATATTCTACCATCAACTACAGGGCAAGCGGGTTAGCGAAGCCTTCAACAAAACTCTCATCCAAATACTGAAGAAGACACTCAACAATAATAAGAGACATTGGCAAGAGAAGTTAGTTGAAGCCTTGTGGGCCTACCACCATCTTGAACTCCAACTCGGTCTACTCCTTTCTCTCCTTGGTGTATGGGTCCAAAGCCATTCTACCATTAGAAGTCTAACTCCCATCACTAAGGAACTTGTGGGTAGCAAGATCACAACAGAGCATAATGGCAAGTTGTGGTTAAAATAGCTTGAAGTTTTGGAGGAGAGACATCCACGAACATGCCAAAACCTTGAGTTATACAAAGCTAAAATGAATCAAGGTCACAACTAGTTGGTCTGTCCTAGAGCTTTTCAAGTAGGAGAGCTTATTTTTGTTCTAAGGAGAACAATTGTTGAATGTCGTAAGATGGGAGGCAAGTTTGAATGCACTTGGGAAGGCCCTTTTATCATAGAGAAGGCCTACCATGGAGGATCTTATCAGCTTATTAATCATAAGGAAGATGGCCCATTGATACTAATCAATGGGCTCTACATAAAGAAATATTATAAATCATGTTTGAAACTAGTTATCATCAATGAAAATTCTATTTTGAATTCAACCTCTTCCATGTTGAAAGTATTTTTATTTGTGAATCTGCCATGATGTCTTTAGGGTAAGTGTAAGGAACTTAAGCGATATTCTATCCTTGATTGACACAACACAAATATAAACTGCACACAATATATAAAACAAAAACATGTCTTTTATCTCGGGCTACTCTGAGTTGAGATGACACCCCAGTGACACTCACTTAATAGCTGCTCTAGGTCAGGCTGGTGTGCTACCCAGCTCGTGTGTCACCCCAGAGATATTCTTACTTTGGAGGATGTAAGTCTACTCTGCTTTCCTTCCTTACTTGGCCACTACACACTGATGAGTGCCTTGTTAGTTTGGTAGGCCTTACTGTGAGGCCAATAAGATTCCTCATGTTGGCTTCGTTTAAGGTGAGGAGAGTCTGCTATGCTTTCTTCTTGGATTAGCCCTACTGCACTAATTGGGTTGAGTATATTTGAAGTTTAGGATAAGTCCCCTAGTGGCTCCTTCCCTCCTTACTGCTTCAATTCTGGGTCTAGTCCTTCCCCTTTATTAGTCACTAGATAATCTATGTCGGTGATCTATCCCAATGATCATTCCACTTAAAGTTGTAAGCTACATGCTTTCTAGATTATTGCACATTGATGGGCACCTTAGGTTGGTTGGTTCTAACTATCTTACGGATACACCACTCATGCGATGGATACACCTTAGGTTGGTTTGTTCGCAGGATACAACACTCATGATGTAAGTTTGCTACACTTTCTCCTTAAGTTGGTACACCTATAAGCTTTCTATTAGGCTTGAAGATAACACCCTAGCATCTCCTCTATGGCACTATGTTTGGATCACATCCTTTGCACCCAATTTCACTGTTACTATCGGATAGTTCCCTTTTCCTAGTAACCACCCCTGTGGTTAGAGAATTCATCCTATGGATATCCATATTCTCCCTTGGTCCAGTAAATCTGAGATAGGTCAAGGCTAACATAGCACCTTCTCATTATGGTCCTCGCATGCAATAGGTCCATATAATATATATATATATTCACTTATGGATTAGAAGACACCCTTAGGTACATTTCCTAAGCAGGCTTTCTATCTTTAAGGCAGTGTTAGCAAAACTCCCTATAGGAATAGCCTAATTACTCTTATGTTGATATAAGTCCCTAGTGGTATTCACTCAATAGTAGCCCCTGTCAGTTTGAGTTGTGCTACCACCAACAGTTGTTGTTTTTGCTTTAAAGATAATGCCTTGTTCCTTGCAACCATTGCACAAAAGGCAAACCCCTTAGGTTGGCTAGCTTTACCTGGTGGAAGACTATCCCTTTGGTTGTAAACCTAAGGTAGGTCAAGAATGATATAGCCCTTCTCGGTGGGTTCATTATCTTGAAAGGGTCCATACATTAACTTCAGATTAAATTAAACCAAAATCTAATTTTCCCCAATGGAGTTAAATCACATTCTTCTCCTAGTGGAGCCCCAAATCATATGTAAATAAGTCAAGAGAAAAATCAAATTCAAAACTAACCTCTCTAGTGGAGCCAAATTAAACAAAATCCCCCAGTAGAGTTTAAATCAAAGAAATCCAGCCAAACTCTTATTCTCAATGAATATATCCCCAAAAAAATCTATGAAATCAAACTCAAATCCTAATCCCTAATGGATAGCCTGAATTTGCATCCTTAGTGGAAGGTTCATATACCTGATCCCCAGTGGACTCGAGCCCATATCTCTACAGACATGCCTCCACATTAATTAAAACAATTAAAGTCAATTTGATCTTCATGGATTATAGATTCTTATCTTGGTGGATCTTTCGATAATTCATATAATCAAATTTTCAAACCTTATACTCAACAGATTTTTTTCTTTTATTCCCTCGACATAGACCCCTCAAATGTCATGTGCAACATAAGTGTGATCCCATAACGGATCTCCCTTCATGACCTTGACATGGAATTCTCATCAAATCTTATTTCTTCACTTATGCACACCTTTAATACTTCAACCAAAGCTAACAATGTATTTGCTCAAATTACATCATCTTAACATTGCATTATAATCAACATTTTATGATTTGTGATGGTGCAAGCTCAAACAAACTATACAATATCATTATTATTGTGAATTAAGCACTATATTGTATTATAATATATGATGCTATATTATAAGTTACTATAATATAATATATTGTCTAACATTACACCTCATTGGAATCACTTAAAAGGAACAAATAATAAAATTTTCTCAAAATATGAATAATAATTTTCATTTTGGATGTAAAATTATTATTTTCTATTAGAAATGGTACAAAATAGCATAATTTTGGTGTTGCTTCTTAGTGTGTGCCAAATTTATCCATCTCGACTTACATTGACTTTTGAACCAATGTATTATAACAAAAGTAAAAAATTCTAAAAATGCAATAACATTTAGTAACATACCACCACATTCATATATATGAAGTTATATTGTTATGTACATTATATTTTAATATGCTTTCATATAATATATTATCTTACATTACACCTTAAAATGAATCCCTTTAATCAAAAAATTTATAAAATTTGGTTGAAAAATGAACATTTATTTTGGATGCAAAATTCCATTCTTTTGATTAAATGACACACCATAGCACACCCCAAATGATGTTCCCTAAAGCTTGCCTTGAATTTGGCCAAATCCCATCATCTCTATAAATATTTTTTTGAATTATATACACTATACATCATACTAAAATAAACTAAAATATGCTAAACAATAAATAGTAATACAGAATAGTGTGCTATAGTGCATGATGCTACACTATGATATGGCATCCTATATTATAGTACACTATAACATATTATATTATATTATATTGCATATCACATCATAAGGGATTTCTTAAGATAAAAAATCATACAATTAGCCTAAATAATTAAAAAAACTATGTATTTAGTCATATCACTTACATATTTTAAATTTAAACAATATATTATGATGCCATGCTCAACTTATTATGAATTTGGCCAAATTCCATAATTTTAAAGTCTAAATCAATATTTTTATAAATACTGTTAGTGTAGGCTCGATTGCATGATTGTAAAATATTAAAAGAATTTAAAATGTGCAGAACAATATTTTATGATATATGATGTTATACTATGCTACAACATATAATATTTATTTAGAACATAAAATTAGACTACAAGTGGTAGCACCTTGGTACTACAACCTAATTCCCACTTAAATTTAATAAATTTCATAATATAATTTATTAAATAAATATTTTTATGATTTATATTAATATAGACTATAGGGCCTGTGCAGAATATACTAAAACATTTCAAAACATCTTATATCATCCAAAAACACATCACTACATGCTCAAATATATGATGCTACATTATACTCTAATATATGGTAATATAATATGATTTAGGGTTAAGGTTTAGGTATTCAAATCTAATAGTCAAGGGAAAGTCTCTTGAAGACATTTTCTATAGCTACCATAACTATGTTAGGATTAGGTCATTTTTTAGATCTACTCCTAATGACATCTTTATTCAAGATTTAGGGTTTAGGTTTAGGGTTTAGGGTTAGTTTAGGGTTTAGGGTTTAGGGTTAGTTTAGGGTTTAGGGTTAGTTTAGAGTTTAGGGTTTAGTGTTTAGGGTCTCGGGTTTTAGGTTTAGGGTTATAGGTTTTAGGGTTTAGGGTTTATGGTTTTAGGGTTTATGTTTAGGGTTTAGGGTTTAGGGTTTTAGGGTTTAGGGTTTAGGGTTTAGGATTTATGATTGGGGTTTACGGTTTAGGGTTTAAAGTTTTTAGGGTTTACGGTTGAGGGTTTAGGGTTTTGGTTTTAGGTTTAAGGTTTAAGGATTTTTTTAACAGAGAACAAATTTAGATTAAATATTTCTTTTTTTTGATTTCATCAATCAAGTAGCACCCCAAGTTTTCTAAGACACAAGTGAAGACATAGATAAAAAAATTAGCACTCATAGAGCAAGTCAAAATATAGTTCCATAATCACCAGATCAGATTTATCGTTCTTCAGTTTCTCCAGTTCCCATCAGAACCACCCCCGCCTCTCGAGTTCTAGGATCTGCCATCATATCCCCAATCTCTCTCTCTGCCACCACTACAGTAGTAACCTCCATTGGTCCTTCTTCGACCAAAACCACCACTGCTCTGACCACCACCTCTATATACACCACCACCACTAGATCCCCCACCACCACTGTGATAATTGTGACTTTTGCCTTCTTCCATGTTGGGAAGCCTAGTTGATGGTGATGTTCTTTGTCATCAAGGTTTGCCCATTCTTAGAAATTAAGGTTTAGAGTTAGTTTTTTAGGTTTAGGTTAGTTTTAAATTTTTTAGATAGGTTTAGGTTTAGGTTTTGGGTTTAAGTTTAGGGTTTAGGTTTAGGTTTTAGTGTTTAGTTTTGGTTTAGGTTTATTTAGTTTATTTTATATTAATTTGAGTTTATTTTCCTTTTATTTTATTTAGGTTATTTATTATTTTTATTTAGTTTAGTTTATTTAGGTTTATTTATTTTAGTTTATTTTTAGGTTTAATTTTAGGTTTATTTTTATTTTATTTTTTACTTTAGGTTTATTTTTTATTTTAGGTTTAGGTTTAGGTTTTATTTTATTTTTTTTTATTGGGTTTAGGTTTTATTTTAGGTTTATTTTAGGTTTTTAGTTTAGGTTTATTTTTTATTTTATTTAGTTAGGTTTAGGTTTGTTTATTTTAGTTTAGGTTTATTTATTTTATTTTTATTTTAGGTTTAATTTTTTTTAGTTTAGGTTTAGGTTTTATTTTATATTTATTTTTTAGGTTTTAATTATTTTAGGTTTAGTTGGTTTAGGTTTATTTAGTATATTTTTTTATTTGTTTAGTTTATTTTTTTATCTTTTAATTTTTAGGTTTATTTTTTATTTTATTTTGTTTATTTATATATTTTATAGGTTTTATTTTAGTTTTTAGTTTAGGTTTAGTTTATTTTTAATTTAGTTTAGGTTTAGATTTTATTTTTTTATTTTAGTTAGGCTTAGGTTTTTTTTATTTTTAGGTTTAGGTTTATTTTATTTATTTTTTAGGTTATTTTTTATTTTTTGGTTTAGGTTTATTTTTTTATTTTATTTTATTTAGGGTTTAAGGTTTATTTTTATTTTAGGTTTAGTTTATTTTATTTATTTTAGTTTAGTTTATTTTTTTTAAGGTTTAGGTTTATTTTATTTTAATTTAGGTTTATTTTTTTGGTTTATTTATTTATTTATTTTTATTTTTAGGTTTATTTTATGTTTATTTTATTTAGTTTTATTTTAGGTTTATTTTATTTTAATTTAGGTTTAGTTTTATTTTATTTAGGTTTTATTTTTAGTTTAGTTTAGGTTTTTTTATTTTAATTTTAGTTTAAGTTTTATTTTATTTTTTTTAGGGTTTAGGTTTAAGTTTAGATTAGGTTTAGGTTTTATTTATTTTTTATTTTGGTTTAGGGTTTTATTTATTTTATTTTAGGTTTTATTTAGTTTAGATTTATGATTTTAGTTAGGTTTAGGGTTTAATGTTAGTTGAGGGTTTAGGGTTTAGGGTTTAGGGTTTAAGTTTAGGTTTAGGTTTAGAGCGTTTATTTTAGGGTTTGGGGTTAGGGTTAGGTTATGGTTTAGGTATTTTTAAAAAAAATCAAGTGAACCAGTAGGTTTAGGATTTAGTTTATTTTTTTATTTACTTTATTTTATTTTATTTTTTATTTATTTTTTTATTTTTTTATTTAGCTAGTTTATTTATAGGTTTATTTATTTTAGTTTAGGTTTTTTATTTTTTTTTTTAGTTAGGTTTATTTTTATTTTATATTTAGGTTTAGGTTTATTTTTTATTTTGTAACAGGTTTAGGTTTTTTACTTTATTTTTTAGGTTTAGGTTTTAGGTTTTATTTTAGGTTTATTTTTAGGTTATATTTTTAGTTTAGGTTTAGGTTTATTTTAGTTTATTTTTTATTTAGTTAGGTTTAGGTTTAGTATAGTTTATTTTGGGTTTAGGTTTAGGTTATGTTTATTTTAGTTTAGGTTTAGATTTATTTTATTTTGTTTATTTTATTTTTATTTTAGGTTTAGATTTTTTTTTAGTTTAGTTTATTTATTTTTTTTACTTATTTTAGGTTTATTTTTTAGGTTTATTTTTTAGGTTTTATTTAGTTTTATTTTAGGTTATTTTATTTTTTTTTAGTTTTATTTTAGGTTTTATTATTATTTTATTTTTTTAGTTTATTTTTTTTTTTAGTTTACTTTTATTTTTTTATTTTATTTTAGGTTTAGTTTAGGTTTTATTTTAGGTTTTATTTTATTTATTTTGGTTTAGGTTTATTATTTATTTTATTTTAGGTTTATTAGTTTTTAGGATTTAGTTTAGGGTTTAATGTTTAGACTTTAAGGTTTAAAGTTTTTAGAGTTTAGGGTTTAGGGTTTAGGTTTAGCTTTGGTTTATGGTTAGTTTAGGGTTTAGAGTTTAGTGTTTAGGGTTTTAAGGTTTAGGGTTTAGGGTTTAGGGTTAGTTTAGGGTTTAGTGTTTAGGATTTTAGGGTTTAGGGTTTAGGATTTAGGGTTTAGTTTAGGTTTAGGTTATTTAGGGTTTTTTTTTAGAATTCATGGTTTAGTTTGGTTTAGGGTTTAGGTTTAGGGTTTAAGTTTTTAGTTCTTTGGGTTTAGGGTTAGGTTTAGGTTTAGAATTTTTTTTAAAAATTTAGAATTAGGTTTATTAGGTTTTATTTTTTTTTATTTTAGTTTATTTTTTTTATATTTTATTTAGGTTTATTTTTATTTTTATTTAGTTTATTTTATTTATTTTAGTTTAGATTTTATTTTATTTTATTTTTTATTTAGGTTTATTTTTTTTTTTTTAGGTTTATTTTTTTTTATTTAATTTTTTAGGTTTAACTTTATTTTATTTTTTTATTTTTAGGTAGGTTTTAGGTTTTTTATTTTTTATTAGGTTTAGGTTTATATTTTTTTTGGGTTTATTTTAGTTGTTATTTTTTTAGTTTAGGTTTAGGTTTATTTTAGTTTATTTTTTTATTTAGGTTAGTTTAGGTTTATTTAGTTTATTTTTATTATTTATTTTAGTTTAGATTATTTTAGTTTAGGTTTAGGTTTATTTTATTTTATTTTAGGTTTAACTTTTATAATTTTTTTTATTTAGTTTAATTTATTTTATTTATTTTATATTTTATTCTGGTTTATTTTTTTTAAGTTTAGTTTTAGTTTTTTATTTTATTTTTAAGTTTATTTTATTTTATTTAGGTTTAGTTTTATTTATTTTATTTTTTAGTTTAGGTTTAGCTTTTATTATTTATTTTACTTTAGTTTTAGGTTTATTATTTTTTAGGGTTTTTTTTTTTAGGTTTAGGGTTTAGGTTTTAGGTTTAGGGTTTATTTTATTTTATTTTTTTTATTTATTTTAGTTTAGTTTATTTATTTATTTTATTTAGGTTTATTTAGTTTAGGTTTAGGTTTTAGTTTAGGGTTTAGTGTTAGTTAGGGTTTAGTTAGGTTTGGGATTTAGGGTTTGGGGTTTAGGTTTAGGGTTTAGGTTTTAGGGTTTAGGGTTTGGGTTTGGGTTTAGGTTTTGTTTAGGGTTTAGGGTTTAGGATTTAGGTTTAGGGTTTAGGTTTAGGTTTAGGGTTAGTTTAGGGTTTAAGTTTATTTTTAAAATAATTGTAGGTTTAGGTTGATTTAGTTTAGTTTATTTTTTATTTATTTTAGTTTATGTTATTTATTTATTTTGTTTAGGTTTATTTTTTTTTTTATTTAGTTTATTTATTTTAGTTTATTTATTTTAGTTTATTTTAGGTTTAGGTTTAAATTTATTTATTAGTTAGTTTTATTTTTTATTTTTATTTTTTAGGTTTTATTTATTTATTTAGGTTTATTTATTTAGTTTAGGTTTTATTTTTTTAGTATATTTTTTAGGTTTATTATTTTATTTAGGTTTATTTATTTTTAGTTTATTTAGGTTTAGTTTTATTTATTTTTTAGATTTTTTATTTATTAGTTTATTTTAGTTTTTGTTTAGTTTAGGTTAGGTTTATTTTATTTTATTTTTTTTATTTATTTTAGTTTAGGTTTAGGATTTATTTTTTTATTATTTTGGGTTTATTTATTTAGTTTATGATTTATTTTAGATTTAGGGTTTAGGTTTATTTTATATTTTTTTTTTTTATGTTTAGGTTTACTTAGATTTTATTTTATTTTAGTTTATTTATTTATTATTTTATTTAGTTTAGGTTATTTTAGGTTTATTTTAGTTTAGGTTTTATTTTTTTATTTATTTTTAGGTTAGTTTATTTTATTTTTTTTTTTATTTATTTTATGGTTTAATTTTAGTTTTAGGTTTTTTAGGTTTAGTTTAGGTTTAGGTTTTAGGTTAGGTTAGGTTTATTTAGGTTTAGTTTAGGTTTAGGTTTTATTTAAATTTTAGGTTTAGGTTTAGGTTTAGTTGGGTTTAGGTTTGGGTTTTAGGTTAGTGTTTAGGGTTTAGGTTTTAGGTTTAGGTTTAGTTTAGGGTTTAGGGTTTAGGGTTTTAGGGTTTAGTTTTAGGGTTTAGGTTTTGGGGTTTGTTTAGTTTAGGGTTAGTTTATTATTTTTAGGGTTTAGGGTTTAGGGTTTAGTTTAGGTTTAGGTTTAGGTTTTAGGTTTTAGGTTTATTAGGGTTTTTATTTTAGATTGGGTTTTATTTTAGGTTTATTAGTTTTTTATTTTATTATTTATTTTTATTTTATTTTTTTAGGTTTAGCTTTATTTATTTTTAAATTAAGTAAACTAGGTTTATTTTTTTAGTTTATTTTTTTAGGGTTTAGGTTATTAGGATTTTAGTTTATTTATTTTTTTATTTTAGTTTGGTTTATTTTTATTATTTTAGTTTATCTTATTTTTAGTTTTATGTTTATTTTTATTTTAGTTTAGTTTATTTATTTTAGTTTATTTACTTTAGTTTTGGTTTTTTTATTTTAGTTTATTTTTTTAGGTTTATGTTTATTTAGGTTTATTTTAAGTTGAGTTTTATTTTATTTTATTTTTTTTAAGTTTAGGTTTATTTTTTTATTTATTTTAGGTTTAGGTTTAGGGTTTATATTTTATTTTTTTAGGTTTAGGTTTTAGGTTTATATTTTAAGTTTATTTTTTAGTTTAGGTTTAAGTTTATTTTTAGTTTATTTTATATTTTTAGTTTAGGTTTAGGTTTATGTTTAATTTATTTTAGGTTTATGTTTAGGCTTTATTTATTATAGTTTAGTTTATTTTACTTTAGTTTAGTTTATTTATTTTGTGTATTTTATTTTATTTTAGGTTTAAGTTTTTTTAGATTAGGGTTTAGGTTTATTTTTATTTATTTTTAGGTTTTATTTTTATGTTTATTTATTTTTTTAGATTTTGTTTAGTATTTAATTTAATTTATTTTAGGTTTATTTTATTTTTTTTTTTTAGGTTTGGTTTATTTTATTTAGTTTTTATTAGGTTTATTATTTTTTTAGTTTAGTTTAGGTTATTATTTATTTTATTTTAGTTTATTTTATTTTGTTTTAAGTTTAGGTTTAGGTTTTGGTTTGATTTATTTTTTTTTAGTTGAGTTTATTTATATTTTATTTTATGTTTAGGTTTATTTTTTAGGTTTAGGTTTAGGTTTATTTAATTTTTTTTTAGGTTTAGGTTTAGGTTTTTTAGTTTTATTTTTTTTTTTTTTTTTTTTTTTTTTTTTTTTTTTTTTTTTTTTTTTAGTTTAGGTTTAGGTTTATTTTAGTTTATTTTATATTTATTAGTTATTTAGGTTTAGTTTATTTTTTATTTTTAGGTTTAGTTATTTTAGTTTAGTTTATTTTATTTATTTATTTATTTTATTTTAAGTTTATGTTTTGTTTAGTTTAGGGTTTATATTTATTTTTTTATTATTTGGTTTAGTTTTAGGTTTAGGTTTTATTTAGTTTTATTTTAGGTTTACTTTAGGTTTATTTTATTTTTTTTATTTTACATTTAGTTTTATTTTATTTAGTTTATATTCTTAGGTTTTTATTTGTAGTTTAGTTTAGGAATTATTTATTTTATTTTATTTTTATTTTATTTTTTTTTTATTTTTTTGGTTTAATTTAGGTTTATTTTATTTTATTATTATTTTATTTTAGGTTTATTTTTTTATTTTTTAGGTTTATTTAGTATAGGTTTATTTTAGGTTTTTAGGTTTAGGTTTAGGGTTTGGGGTTTAGCTTAGTGTTTATTTAGAGTTTAGGTTAGTTTAGGGTTTAGGGTTTAGGGTTTTAGTTTAGGGTTTAGGTTCTTAGGTTTAGCATTAGGTTTAGGTTTAGTTTAGGGTTTAAGTTTATTGGGTTTAGGTTTAGGTTTAGTTTAGGGTTTAGTTTAGTGTTTAGAGTTTATTAGGGTTAGTTTAGGGTTTAAGGTTTAAGGTTTTAAGGTTTATGGTATATTAGGATTAGGGTTTAAGTTTAAGTTTAGTTTAAGTTTAGGTTTAGTTAGTTTAGGGTTTAGAGTTATTTTAGGTTTAGTTTAGGTTTATAGTTTAGTTTATAGTTTAGATTTAGTTAGTTTATGGTTTAGGGTTTAGTTTAGGTTTAGTTTAGGTTAGGTTTAGGATTTAGTTTAGGGTTTATGGTTTATAATTTTGGGTTTAGGTTAGTTAGGTTTAAGTTTAATGTTTATTTTAGGGTTTAGGTTTTTTAGTTTAGGTTTAGTTTAGGTTTAGGTTTTTTTGGGCTGGACTTAGGTTTAAGGTTTTTAGGGTTTTATGGTTTTTAGGGTTTAGAGTTTAGGGTTTAGGGTTAGTTTATGGTTTAGGTTTTAGGGTTAGGGTTTTATTGATTTTATTTTTTAAAATTAAGTCAATTAGTAGTTTAGGTTTATTTTTATTTATTTATTTTATTTCATTTATTTTTTATTTGATTTAGGTTTATTTTATTTTTTTATTTAGTTTAGTTTATTTATTTTAGGTTTAATTTATTTTAATTTTGGTTTTTTATTTTAGTTTTTAGGTTTAGGTTTATTTTTTAGTTTAATTTTATTTTATTTTTTTAGGTTTAAGTTTAGGTTTAGGTTTAGGTTTTTTATTTTATTTTTTTAGGTTTAGGTTTTAGTTTTTATTTTAGATTTATTTTATGTTTTATTTTTAGTTTAAGTTTAGGTTTATTTTAGTTTATTTTATTTTATTTAGTTTAGATTTTGTTTAGGGTTTATGGTTTAGGGTTAGTTTAGGGTTTAGGGTTTATGGTTAGTTTAGGGTTTTGGGTTTAGGATTTTAGAGTTTAGGGTTTGGGGTTTTTTAGGGTTTAGGGTTAACTTTATGGTTTAGTGTTTAGGGTTTAGGGTTTAGGATTTAGGATTTAGGGTTTAGGGTTAAGGGTTTTTTTTAGAAAAAAATTTAAGTAACCTGCAGGTTTAGCTCTATTTAGTTTATCTTTTATTTATTTTGGTTTATTTTATTTTTTATTTTTATTTAGTTTAGTTTATTTATGTTAGTTTAGGTTTTTATATTTTAGTTTATTTTTTAGGTTTAGGTTTATGTTTATGTTTATTTTTTAGTTTAGTTTTATTTTTATTTTATTTTTTAGGTTTAGGTTTTATTTTTTATTTTAGGTTTATGTTTGGGTTTTTATTTTATTTTTTTAAGTTTAGGTTTTAGGTTTTTATTTTAGGTTTTTTAGGTTTTTTTTCAATTTAGGTTTATGTTTATTTTTAATTTATTATAGTTTATTTAGTTAGGTTTTAGGTTTAGGTTTTATTTATTTTACTTTAGTTTATTTTAGTTTAGGTTTAGGTTTATTTTGTTTTGTTTATTTTAGGTTTAGTGTTTAGGTTTTTTTTTTTAAGGTTTTATTTTTAGGTTTATTTTTTAGGTTTAGGTTTTTATTTAGTTTTTATTTTATTTATGATTTTGTGCTACCATCCTTCAAGATCTTTGATGGTAGTGGGAACTCTGATAACACATTTTTTTTAGAAATTTGCAAGGTAAACACTCCTCTTGCCTTTTAGTTAGTGTCGGTGTTGCATTTGATTGGTATGTCAGCGCCCAATGATTTGGTGAAGACTTTTCTTGAGTTGGAGCACTTCTTCATAGAGGTTTGTTGGAGCTCAAAGAGGTGATTGTAGGCTCATTGTAGAGAAACATAAACTCAATGAGTCCCTTGTTGATTACATTCTCGGTCTTTAGCATGAAATGAACCATTGTCAGACATGCCATTGAGATTCTTCTCAAGAATATCTGTGTCCCGATTGCCTTCATGCTAAAGGGTTTTACCATCAAAACATTCAAGAAATTAATCAACAAGGCGGCTAGTCTACAAGAGGAAGCCAAACAATTGCCCTTTCCCAATAAATCATTTAGGCCCAAGCCATAGAAGGTGTTTGAGAAAATGCCAGGGACATTTTATGTATTGACAGAGAAGCACGTAAAGTTTAGTATAAGAGACTACGAGCTCATGCCTCCTTTTCCTCTTCCACCACCTCATCACATTGGCCAAGTAGCCACCAAGCGACCATTTCCACCACCTCGGCATGGTAGGTGGTATTCCATCCATGGGTAGCTACTTTCCACCTACTCTTATTGATAGATTGAATAAGTCATATTCATTCAAGAGAGAGGTAATTTAGAAAATATTTATGAATCTCTTAAAAAACGACTATTTTCACTGAAGGAGGAAGTGGGCAAAAATGATGATACTAGCTATTGCCCCTTCCACCACATGTTAGGCCATGTCTTAGAAGATTATATCATTTTTAGGGACTAGCTTGAGAATAGCTACAAGTTGAGAGCCATAGTTATCCCCTAAGGAATGGTTATTAGAACAACCATCCAATTCTACTATAGTAATCCTTAGGGTACTTACGATCCTCTAAAGACCAAAGATGGTTAGAATATCTCCCTATCCTGAACTTCAAAGAAGATCATTTGTGAGATCAAGAAGCTTTCCTTGCAGGTGTCTAAAGTAGCTCAAACCTCCAACACCTAGGAAGGTTTGCTAGTTTCAAAGGACAACTCTGGGAGGGTGATAGCCAGTAGCAGTAGTAGCTCACCATACTTGCCTAGGATAGTCTAGTAGCGCCACCATCCAAATCCAGTACTCCCTCTACCATTGCATCTACCACCTCTTCTGCTAGCTCCTCTTCTACTGATAAGAGCATTATATCTATGGATAAGGGCACTAAATCCCTTACTCTGCTTACTTTACTTGATTTCTATCATGTACCTTCACCAAAAGAAATTAATGAAGAAAGCTGATCTTACTTATATATTGTCTACTACTGATGCTCTTGATTTTATTCCTATTGAAAGTACTCTGAGTCTAAATAAAATAATAGCTCAAGTAATTTTGATCCTTTTCTTTTTGATTTAGAGTCAGACTATCCTTCTCTGAATTAATCGAGATAACCTCTTGAGATTGACTTAGAGTTAGCTGACTCTGAGGATCTCATAGGCGAAGCTGTAGGTATGCCCGATGAGAAAGTAGAACTTTCCACAAGCCCATCATTCCAAGGTTTTACATGATCTAGAGATATGCCTAGCTCAGCTGACTACTACTAAAGAAGAAGAGGCATGCCACCTTAGAGTTACATTCAATGATGAAGACTTACTCTTAGGGATGGCGAGCATAGCTCTCTTTACATTATAGAGGATGTTGGATCTGAGCTATCAGTCTTGGTTGACCCAAAATCAATATGAGTCTAAGAATCCTTGCCTACTTTAGGATTGACATCTCCAAACTCAAAAGAAAGGATGATGTTGAGAGGATTCAATGAACAAGGTGAGAAAGCCTTGTGGTGTTTATTTTTAGATGTATGGGGGGGGGGTGGGGGGGAGGGGTGGCCACAGATCATATAGAGGGGTACTTTTTGAGGTGATCGGCTATAACATTGAGGTAAAATATACTATATTGAAAGATAGAGGAATCGCTCTACAATGGACCTAATCACATAATAAGGACTCCTAAGGCATGATGAGTCTTCAAATATACAAAAGATTTTTCACCTACTTTACATAGATAAATAACGTAGGGTTTATATTCAACCAGGTTCTTAAATTCCCTGTGGAGGTAAGCTTCGATAGTTAATTACATCTTAAGAAATCAAATTTACTAATAATACTCTCAATTAAAGTAGACAATTATCATCTCCAAAGATTTCAAGGTTAGACTATCAAAAGATTGGTTTTATTTGGAAAATCAATTAGGAAAGTTCATGGAGAAGACTTATTTTTGGAATCCAAATGAAATAAGTAGGAAATTCTCATGATACTAAGAAGCCTAGTGAGCATTTCAATCTATCCTATGGTTGGGCTTTATAATTTTGAAGTTGAGAAGATTTATATGTTTTGAGTTGAAGTTTAATTAGATTACTATGGCTTATAATCCACCAACACAAGGTTGTGAGAATGCCCAAGAGGTGAGGATTTTTGCTCATTTCCTGAAGTAAATAGCTACCTTAGATCTTAAATCTATGAAGCTTTATTACAACCTAAAGCATGACCTAAATCTAAGCAACATGTGGACAGAAGGGTTTACCTCCATAAGAGAGAATAAATTGTCTGACTTCTAGACTTATAATTGCTTGGAGTGGTCACCAACTAAGTCCACCTACAATTTTAAAACCATGTAGTCCAGCCTTATGAATTGCAAGATTGCTAGGATAGTTAATTAGAAAGAGACTAAAGTCCTAAACACACTCCCCAAGAGACTAGAACATGAGTGGTATGAGCATATGACTTAATCTAAAGATGCAAAACCTTTTCAAATTTTATTTCATTTTAGATAGATTATTTTGATAGAGGATTTAGGATTTCTTATGCCTAAATGCATGATGAACTAGGTTATGGGTCAAATCAAATAGGAGAAGGTGTTTTACACCACAAAGGATGCCCTCACCGATCAAGCATTTATTTATCATGCCAGAATGGAGATCCTTCATGTTCAAGAGGGAAAGAATATGCATGCTTGATGTGAAACATACAACAATACAACTAAGGGGTTGCTAAATCTTTTAATTATCTTATTTATTTCTTAGGCTTTATGCTGAGGTTATGAGTTGTTTAAAATTTAGTTATGAGTGATTAGTTGGGTAGAAAAGTTATTTTTATCCTAAGAGCCTAATCATATCTAATCCACACATTAAAGCATCAATCATTTAAGAAATTATGAAAAGCATGTCATCCTAATGCTCAATGTAAACATAACATCAAACAATTATATAAATTATCATAAAATAATAAAAGGCCGATGTGGTCGGGTACCGCCGTACAACCCAAAGAGAGAAAAGATGGGTAGCCAAGTTCTACCCTTATACAACCTAGAATATGAAAGAATAATAATAATTATATTAAATGTTGTGGGGGTCTTCTTTCTTTATATCTTCATTTATGATTTTGTTCCTTCTTTGATTTAGATGGTGATTTCTTCAAAGGAATCACAGGGCACCCTAGGACAAAGCCCTTTGGCCACTGCTCATCCTAATCCCCCATAGCTCTAATCCTAATTTCTATTGCAAAAAATTACATTTATGTGGGAAATGTAAATATAACTACACCTGTAAAATTGAGGTTAACTAAATATACATATAATTACAATCATGAAGGAAAGAAAAATGCACTCTATTACCTCAGTCGTCATCTAATCTATGCTAAGGATAATTATCCACCTATTGAAAAGCATTGCATAGCTTCAATCTTTGCATCATAAAAGCTACAGCACTACATGCTTTCTCATTTATGAACTTAATCTCTAGGATCAATCCACTATACTATCTCATGACATGAATGATGTTATTTAGACAGTTGGCATGATGATCCAAGATTCTCTCACAGTTTGACATTACCTTCATACTCCTTTGTGCGGTGAAAGGACAAGCGCTAGTGGATTTCTTAACAAATCATGAACTTAAGGGATACTAACATTCACTAGTGGGAGATGTGCTTTGATGGTGTAGTTTCCTCTCAAAGAGGAGAAGAACCATAATCTGCTACTTCAGGTTAGACAGGGGTAGGAATAGTTCTCTTAACTTTAGATTATAATGTGATGAGATTCTCATATCATTTATCCAATCCTTGCACGAACAACGTAGCTGAATATGAGGCTCGGATTATCGATCTGCAGTTAATCATTACTCTAAGAATCCAGAACATCAACATCTTCATGGAGTTTCAGTTAATTATCAACCATATTTCTTGATCCTATAAGGTTATAAAGCCCAAGCTCCATCACTACCATAAGTACACCATGGAGTTGTTGGCCCAAATCTTAGACGTTATCATTCATAGGATTCCTTGAGGAGAGAATGCTGGAGCAAATGCTTTAGCCGAGCATGCCAAGGAGTTGGTATGTCTGGAAGATGAGTCCATATTAATAAAGGTCCAAAATAAACAAGTCTTATTTCTTATTGATATTGAAATCATCAAAAAAAGTACTCTCTTAAAGGGGAGGTTGCCATTTCCAAGATGGTTGATGAGTTAGGTGGTGAAACCATTCATGGATTACCTAAATAAAGGTGAACTACCTCAGAAGTGAAGCCCATCAGATGAAGCAGAAAGCGCTTTCCAATGCTTTTGTGTATGGTGTCTTGAACTAGTGGTCTTTCGATCATATATGGTTATGTTGTTTACACAAGCATGAAGCCCATAAAATCTTGATCGAGGTGCACTTAGGATTATGTGGATCCAACCAATCTGATCCAAAGATGAAATCCAAGATCAAGAGACTAGGATACTACTGATCATTGACGATCAAGGATTGCATGCATATGGCTAGGTGATGCCATTAATGTCAAATACACATTGTGGCTCTACACCAACCACCCAACATTCAACATCCTATATTGGTCTCATGGTCATTCGAGTGTTGGGGTACTGACATAGTGGGTGTGATTGATCCTCCTTCTTCCAAGGGTCATCGGTTCATCTTAGCTGCAACTAACTACTTTTCCAAATGGGCGAAGGTGATTTCACTCAGAGAGGTCATAGCTCAGTAAGTGTTCCAATTTTTTAGAAACCATATCATATATAGGTTTAGAGTGCCTCAACGAATTATATTTGATAAAGGTATTACATTCAAGAGGACCGAGATCAACAACTTTGCCCAGAAATAACATAAATAAGACATATTACACCATCAACTACTTGAGGAAAAATGGCTTACCGGATGCCTTCTACAAATCTCTCATCCAAATACTAAAAAAGACACTCGACAATAATAAGTGATAGTGGCATGAGCAGTTAGTTGATGCTTTGTGGGCCTACCGCACCACATATAGAACTCCAACTCGGTCTACTCTTTACTCATCTATGTATGGGTCTAAAGCCATTCTACCATTAGAAGTTCAACTCCCATCACTAAGGATAGATGTGAGTAGCAAGAACACAACATAGCTGAATGTTAGGTTGTGGTTAGAAGAGCTAGAAGGTTTGGAGGAGAGACGCCTGCAGGCAAGCTAAAACCTTGAGTTGTACAAAGCTAAAATGATTCAAGCTCATAACAAGTTGGTTCTTCCTAGAGCTTTTCAAGTAAGAGAGCTTATTTTAGTTCTAAAGAGACTGATGTTGCCCATTGTAAGATGGGATGCAAGTTTTAACCCACTTAGGAAGGCCCTTTTACCATAGAGAAGGCCTACCAAGGAGGATCTTATTAGCTTATTAATCATAAGGGAAAGTGCCCAATGCTTCCAATCAATGGGCTCTACTTATAGAAATATTATAAATCATGTTTGAAAATAATTATCATCAATGAAAATTCCATTTTGAATTGAATCTCTTCCATGTTGAAAGTATTCTTGTTTATAAATCTACCATAATGTGTTTAGGTTAGGTGTAAGAACCCGAGTGGTGTCCTACGCTTCATCACAATAAAAACACAAACTACACACAAACATATAAGATAAACACATGTATTTTTTTCAGGCTACTATGAGATGAGATAACACACCCAATGGCACTCACTTAGTAGCTGCTCTAGGTTGAGCTGGTGGGATACCCTGCTAGTGTGTCACCATAGTGGTCTTCTTGCTTTGGAGGATGTAAGTTTGCTACACTTTCTTTTTTACTTGGCCATTGCACACCGATGAGAGGATTAAATGAATTAGGCGGAAGGCTTTGTGGTGTTTATTTTTAGATGTATGGGTTTTGAGTTGATCAGCTACAACATTGAGGTAAAATATACTATCTTGAAAGATAGAGGCATCACCCTACGATGGACCTAATTACGTAATAAGGACTTCTAAGGCATGATGGGTCTTCAAATATATTAGAGATTTTTCCCCTACTTTACATGGATGAATAAAATAGGGTTTATATTTAACCAGCTTCTTAAATTCCCTATGGAGGTAAGCCTCCATAGTTATATACATCTTAAAAAATGAAATTTTCTAAGAATACTCTCAATTAAAGTAGATAATTATCATCTCCAAAGATTTCAAGGTTAGACTATCAAAAGATTGATTGTATTTAGAAAATCAATTGAGAAAGTTTAAGGAGATGACTTATTTTTGGAATCCAAATGAAAAGTAGGAAATGCTCATGATACTTGGAAGCCTAGTGAGCATTTCAATCTATCCTATGGTTGGGCTTTATAATTTTGAAGTTGAGAAGATTTATATGTTTTGAGTTGAAGTTTAATTAGATTCCTAAGGCTTATAATCCACCAACACAAGGTTGTGGGAATGCCCATGAGGTGAGGATTTATGCTCATAGCCTGAAGTAAATAGCTACCTCAAATCTTAAATCTAGGAAGCTTTAGTACAACTTAAAGCATGACCTAAATCTAAGCGACAGGTGGACATAAGGGTTTACTTCCATAAGAGAGAATAAATTTTAGACTTACTTATAAGCACTTGGGTGGCCAACTAAGTCCACCTACGATTTTAAAACCATGTAGTCCATTCTTATGAATTATGATATAGCTAGGGTAATTATTTAATTAGAAAGAGACTAAAGTCCTAAACACACTCCCTAAGTGACTAGAACATGAGTGGTATAATTATATGACTTAATCTGAAGATGCAAAATCCTTTTAAATTTTATTTCATTTTAGACAGATCATTTTAAAGGATTATATGAGGTTATCATCCAGGATGCCCTCACAAGCATTCCTTTATCATGCAAGGATGGAGATCTTTCATGTTCAAGAGGAAAAGAATATGCATGGATGATGTGAAACAAACAACCATACAACTAAGGGCTAAATCTTTAATTATCTATTTATGTCTTAGGCTTTATGATGAGGTTATGAGTTATTTAAATTTAGTTATGAGTGATTAGTTGGGTAGAAAAGTTATTTTTTTTCCAAGAATCATATCCAATCACACATTAAAGCATCAATCATTTAAGAAACTATGAAAATCATCTCTAATGCTCAATTTAAACATAACATCAAACAATTATATAAATTATCATAAAAGAATAAAGGCGGTGTGTTTGGTACATACAACTAAGAGAGAGAGAAAATATGGGTAGTCGAGTTCTCCCATTATACAAAATAGAATATGACAGATTAATTATAATTGTATTAAATGTTGTGGGGGTCTTCTTTCTTCATATTTCCATTTATGATTTTGTTCCTTCTTCGATTTAAATGGTGCTTCAAAGGCATCACAAGGCACCCTAGGACAAGCAGCCTTTGCTCATCCTAATCCCCATAGCTCTAATCTAATTCCTATTGCAAAAAATTACATTTATGTGGGAAATGTAAATATAACTATACTTATAAAATAGAGGTTAACTAAATATACATATAATCCCAAGCAGTTATACTTATAATTTGGACTTAGAACCCTACACATGGGTAATTAAGCCCACCTATTCCAACTTGGATTATGCTTAAGGATTTAAGCAACGCAAAAGAGTATTCACATTTATTTTTAAGCAACCATAAGCATAATCCCTATAGAAAACATGATTAGGCTAATATTGGACTTATCATTAGTCTGAAGCATACACCTAACATCTAATCTAAAATAACTCATCATAAACAAAACATACATCACATCATATCCTAACTAAGTGACATAAATAGGGAAAATAAGTTTTCTTTCATACCTTAAGTCACTTTCTAAGTATATTCATTTGATTTAGTTCATTTAGTGAATGGCTTATTAAATGATTTAATTAATCCTATGTTTAGGTTCACTTTAAATAATCTTATTCAAAATGAAAGGCATCTTAAGAATAAGTTAATTGCATTACTACCACATGACATATATTAAATTATTCCTTTCCATCATGTAATATGCATATGATTTAATCTAAGTATCTATACATGCAACATATTTTAGAACACTTAAATGATGAATGTATGTGTATGTTTAGAATTTTAATTTAATTTTATTGAATTATTTAAACATATTAATTTAAAACTTTTCCAAATTCTAATACAAAAAGGACATAAGAATGAAATTAAATAAGCATGTGCCATTGTTAAACCAGGGAGGTGTGGTAATCAAATTACATCCTTGGAGCTAGCTAAAGCCTCATATTCTCGAGATGTCTAGACTATATACCCATTTTCATTCATAAATATGTAAATTCGTACACATGAACATAGGAAGTAAGCTCCAAATCATATGGCTAATTAATTCAACCACTTAATCAATTATGAATGCATGCAATTTTAATGTAAAATGATTTTCATTTCATATATACATATACATGTACAAAGATATAGGCAAGTACATTTCATTGTTAAACTAAGAAAGTGAGGTAATAAAATGACCTCCTTGGGGCTAACTAAAGCCTCGTATTCTCGGGATGCCCAGACTATATACTTGCTTTTCTTGGATACACATTGATGAATACATAAATGAGAGAAATAAAATCATGCAAATATTGTAAATTTTATTTGATTGAATCATTCATAGATATGAATTAAAGTTCTATTCAAATTCTAATGTTGAAATACATAAGAATAAAATCAAATGGGTACGTGTTGTTGTTAAACCAAAGAAGTGAGGTAATCAAATGACCTCCTTGGGGCTAGCTAAAACCTCATGTCCTCGAGGATGTCACTATATACCCATTACCATTCAATCTTATATAAATCAACACATGAATAGAGGAAAGAACCTCAACATTCATACATTTAATCTATAAGTACATGAATTTCTTATGTATTTATAACTAGCATCATAACACATTATTATTCATTTATAAGCTTTTGAAAATACATTTGGATTTAATAGTCATAATAATACACATATATTAAATTAAATCAACACACATGCAAGCATAGATAAAGGAAATTCATTTTATTTTACTTGATTTTGAAAATATGGATGCATGAATTCAAATGACATACCAAATTTAACATGATTGGAAGATGACAATCAAATAAGCATTATTTTAAACTAGTTCTTAAGGAAAATCAAATCAAATAAGATTATTTAAAGCAAACAAAAGCTTCTTTATTAATTAAGTTTTGTATTTGATTTGATTTAAAGAGGAGAGAGAAATCATTACTTGTTGTTTTAAACTTCCCATTATTGATTTGATTTAATTTAAGGAAATGTAATTAAGTTAATTTATGGGTTAATTAAGTTGAAATTAGATGAATTAATTAACCTTACTATGTCACCTTAAAGTAATTAACTAAAGTAATTATGAGCCAACATGATATGCATGGAAAATAAACTTGCAATGATCTAGGAAATAAAAGGGCCTAATAATTGGCTCATGATTAATAGTTCTTTAGATTAAATTAATTAATTACTCTTATGGTTTTCCCACACTTGTGGACTAACCATAATTTCATTAAACTCCTTTAGGTTATTAAACGCCTAAATATCTACCCCATGATTTAATTAATTAAGGTCTTATGTGATTATGATTTCAATTTGATTAAGTGATTTAAGTTAAATCTTAATTAATTTAATTTTAAAAAGGGTGAAATGAACTTAGGGAAAGGGGTCCCAACCTATTCCTTAGTTCACTTACTGAACAATGATTAATAAACTTAATTAACCAATTTATTACTTTTCATGGGATTAATTAATCATTAATTAACTTAAAGAGTAGTTAAGGTTTAATTACTCAATTTTCCTAATTAAGTGAGCAATAAATCCAAGAAAATCAATGGGGTAGGTCATCCATTAAATTAACTCACAAAATTTGGGATTAATTGCTCAAGTAATTTAGGAGTAATTAAACTAATTACTTTTGTAATTAAATCTTAATTACTATTGAAAATTAGTTTAGATACTTTTTAATTAATTCTCCTCTGAAATACCTTTAAAATAATTATTTATTTGTATTTGTTTATTTCTCTATGATTTTTTATGATTTTTAGAAGTTTTAGCCATTAAAACTGATTAATTAAGCCTAATTAAAGCCTAATCCTGTTGGGACCATGTGGCTGTGATGCGGCATCTTTTCCATATGGCACCATGGGTTTTTCTTAAAACTTATCCAATTTCAGTCTACATGGCGGTGGTAGGTGCACTTTCTCCATTTGTATGATTTAAGATCGAGCTATGATTAATCCATAGCTTAATAGGATTAATTAGATCAATAGTGGATCTCATGACTATCCATTGATCATGGAAGTGATGGTATGTGATCTAACATTACTAGAGTGAGGGAGAATGGAGTCCATCCACCATTGCTCACTTGATCTGAGCTTACTCGAGCTTGGGTCAACTCCAAAAGGGTCCCACACCTTCATGACAATAGTGGGAGGGTATTCAACAGTCAAGATCACACGAAATGCAAGTTTTCTTCAAAAAGCTCGAATCCATTTCTACCTAAAAATCAATTTTGGAAGCATACCTCGACGGAGCTCAAGATCCATGGCTCAAATGATTGAGGAAGCTTCATCTAGTGGAGACGAAGCTCTGTTGAGTAGCAATTGGATCGATTCCTTGATGTTCTGAAGGCCATGAAACAATTTGAGCTCCTTTGATTGAAGTCCCACCGTGCTCGAAGCTTAGGAGATGATTCATTCTTCTTTCGATGGCTAGGGAAGGTGCGTGCAAAGTTAATTTGAGTTTGATGGAGAAATGGGAAGTTAGGTCAAGAATGGGCTTTATTTGGGATGGATAGGAATAGCATTTTTTGATCAAAGAATGAGCTTAGGAACTTAGGGAATGGCTCTAGTAGCTCAACTTGGGAAGCTAGAGCTCTAAGAAATGATTTTTGTGGATGTTTGAGTTGAAACGAGCGATAGTATACCCCCCATCATCTTGATCTAATGGTGGGATCAGGTTTGGCTTCTAGTGGTATCACATCTCGAGTTGTGGGTGGCGGAGGAGGTGAGTTGGCAGCTTGGTTGGTTGAAGGTGTGGAGGTGGCTACAAGAGGAATCATGGTGTCCTATGGGTTTCAAATGCTCCAATGGGAGGGTGAGGTGATTTCACCTCCCATGGGTCATAACAACCAACCACTAGGTCAGGTTGGGTAGTGTCAGGTCTAGGTGGACCATTGGAAGAGTACCAAGTGGCCAAAGAATAGAAATGACCACTTACATGGGTGATTTGTCTCATGTGATGCCCTTGACCCAATGGTAGATTGATCATTTTGCATTGGATATGATTAGGCAGATTTGAAATGAGTCAAAAGTGGGTTAGCCCAAGTTTCAAGTCAATTAGAGTTGATTTGGTTAGGTTTGGCTCAATTTGACTCATTTAGGTCAAATTGGGTTAGGTTGGGTCAAGTTGACCAATTGGTCAAATTGGGTCAAACCAAGGGTTGGTCAAGTTCATATGATCATTTGGATGTTTTGGTTCAATTGGTTTGGTTTAGTTTGGCTTATTTGGTTTTGGAACATTTGAATTCATTTGGGTCAAATGGGTTAAGTTGACCAATTTGATGAAATTAGTCAAATTGGCTTGCGTTGGTTGCTAGTTTGGGTTTAGTTGACCAATTGAAGATGATTGTAGGCTTTGGTTTCAATTAATTTGGATTTGGTTTTGATTTAGGCCAACTTGAACCTTTAGGTCAATTTGGGCTAAGTAGGTCAATTGGGTCCAATCATGGCTTTGGTCAAGTTCAATAATCAATTTGGAATGAACTTGAGCCATTGGTTGCAATCAATTTGGTTTATATTTTGATTTGACCTGGTCTTTAAGGTCAATTTGGGTCAACTTGGGTCAAGAGGACCAATTGGGTTTGGTTTGACTCAATTGAAGGTCAAGTCATATTCAAATGATTTTGATTTGGTATGAATCATTGGTTTCAAGGGATTTGGCTTAGGTTGCAATTTGGCTAGTTTGGTTCATATGGGTTAAGGGTTGACTTGGTCAAATGACCAAGTTGACTTGGTTTGACCCTTTGTAATAATTGATCAACTAGGGATGATAATCATGATGGGAGGTTTTGATGGCTTGTTCAATCCAATTTGGGTAGGATTAGAACTTGGCTCAAATAGGTCAAATTGGCCACTTTGGGTCAAGTGGACCAATTGGTTTAGTTGGCTTTTTTTGAGTTTGATTTAGTTGAGTTTATATATGGATTTGGGATTGATATATAAATTTACAATTAACTTGGGTTCAAATGGGTTTTGGTTCATTTGAACATTTCAAGTCAAAAGGGTTAAGTTGGGTTTGACTTGGGTTGATTTTGGTTTGGCTTGATGATTGTAGATTTTCATTTATATTTGTGAATATGATTGAAGGTATGATTGATTCATAAAATCAATTGAATTTGGGTTTTGAATGAAGGAATTTAAGTCCATGGAGTTGTGGCTTAGTTTGGATTTTGATTTGGTTTGATTTAGTTTTGATGATTTAAATGTATATTTCATTTAAATTTGTGAAGATGATTGAAAATATGATTGATTGTGAGAAAATCAATTGAGTTTGACTTGATTTGGATTAAGATTTGGCTAAGTCCATGGAGTCATATAGCTTAGGAAGGGTTTTGATTTAATTTGATTTAGTTTGATTTAGTTTGATCATTTGAATGTAGATTTGATTTATATTTAGGAAGATGATTGAAGAATAAATTGATTATGAGAAAATCAATTGATTTTGGATTGATTTGGATTTAGATTTGGCTACGTCCATTGGATAGGTCATATGGCTTAGGAAGGGTTTCAAGTTTGGATTTGATCATAGGCTTCAAACATTTGGTTTTGGAATTTGGGTTTGGATTTGAATTTGAATTTGATGTTTGAATTGAACTTGAGTTTTGTTTGAGAAGTCGAACATGGATTGGATTTGGGTTATAAGGTAGGTGGATTATCCTAATCTCTAGGGCATAACTTATTCATATGGTTAACCCTTCTAAGTCCTTGTGCTTATATTAAGTGTTTACCTAATTGTTAGAAGTGTCTTATGACTAGGGAAGTCTCAGTGTCTAGAAAATTCATAAGTCTAAGATGGGTAGATTGAATCCGCACTCCAAAAGTGAGGTCAATAAGCTTTAGGCTCCATAGTGTTGCTCTTGGAGATAGATGGAAAATTGAAGCCAGTTTCACATTATAGACTTCGGATACATCTTTGAATGCTTTGCTTGGAGACCATGGATATACATGAGAATAGTTCCATCCTATCTACATCAGTGTATGAAGTTTGTGAGAGGTGGAATCATCTCCTGTGTCAAAAGAGATCTTAAGCCATTTATAGTTCACGAGGTCTATTCTCGTGAACTTGGAAAAATATTAAAATAAAAGAAAAAGAAAATGAAAATGAAAATGAAAGAGAAACAAAAAAAATGATAAGAAAATAGAAAATGAAAATGAAAATAAAAAGGATTGAAAATAGACTTGGAGGAGAAAGTGGAGTGTGACATTTGATTCCACCCACAGTTTATTACTCCATTCGAACATATGGGTAGGATGACGACCTCCAGGGTAGAGGAAGAGGCGGTTAGGTAGTCCTAGGGGTGGAAAACCTCTTATTGGCCACCCAATAGAAGATATATCCAGTCACCAAGAGTACACACATATAGACTTAGAATCTAGTTCAGGATGAGTCTTATATGGTTAGCACACACCATCTTCTCGGTGGTAGATTCCCTTGGAGGTGACACTTGAAGCGGATAGTGATGAAGACTAGACTCCAAAGCAAAGCATAAGTGTATCAAAGTCTATTGAAATAGTTAGGCATCGGTTGGGAACCTTAGCTCTAACCCACTTTCCTCTCAAAAGTTGAGGGTTTGGTAGTTAGGAAGCCCTAAGTCATCCACAAGTGTAAAGACTGAGGTTCTTTTAGAGCATCATCCTCAAGTCAAGAAGTTGATGTAGATCTTGAGAATAATTTATATAAAGATTTAATAGAATTACCTTTCAATTGGTACTTTCCTTGTGTTCATAATTTAGAAAAGAATGGGTTAATCCCGCATACATGGTCAAATCATAGGTTAGACTACTTTGAAAGAACATGGAAAAACAAATGCAAAAGCTCTCAATCATGACCAGGACTAGGATTTGGTATAGTGGGTCCAGTCAATGATGATGATTGCTACTAAGTGATCACCAATCATTTGAAATTTGATAAATTTTTTTCAAATCATATTAACTCATATGAGGAGTTGTGCTTAAAAATTTTAGATGATCTAAATGATTTTGAAGTCAATGATGCTCCACCAGAGTTCAAAGAAGAGATCAAGTCAACCATCAACGAGCTCAAGGAAATCAACTTAGGAACTAAAGAAGATCCATGGCCAACATACATCAGATCTTTATTGAATGAAATTGAAACCAAGGACTTAGTTAGGCTATTGATTGATCTTAAGGACTACTTTGCATGGAGTTATGAAAATATGCCTGGATTGGCTCCTAACGTAGGGTCCATAAACTAGCAATAGAGCCTACTGCTAACCTTATCAAGCAAGCTCCTAGACGCATGCGATTAGACATAGAACAACATGTCATTTATGAAGTCAAGAAATTGATCTATGGTGGCTTCATCTAGAAAGAAAAATACCTTATTTGGTTAGCCAGTGTCATCCAAGATAAGAAAAAGAATGGCCAAATTTACATATGCATCAATTTTAGGGATTTAAATAAGGCACATCAAAAAGATGAATTTCCACTACCAATCCAGGTGATGGTGGACATTGCCTCATCTCATGCAATCTTCTCTTTCATGGATGGCTCATAGATATAAAAATAAAGATGGCCCCAAAGATGAAAGAAACTACTTTTAGAACCGATCAAAATCTTTTGCTATAAGGTCATGCCTTTACCTTAAAATTTGCTACATACAAGCGAGCTATGACTCAATCTTTGATGAACTCATTCATCATCAAGTTGAGTGCTATATGTGATCTCATGGTCAAAAGTAGAGAAAAGGAAGACCATCTCTTTGACTTGAAAGTAGTTTTGAATAGTTAAGATAATTTAACCTCAAAATGAACCCCAAGTGTGCATTTGGGGAAATTCCTTGGGTTTATTGTCCAACACCACATAATCAAATTGATGAGAAGATCAAGGCAATATTAGAAATGCCACCCCTAAAGTTTAACTCAACTTATCATTCTAAGGGGCGGGCATATCTAAGATGCTTTATATCCAACCTATCAGGAAGATATCAACCATTCTCAATGGTTATGAAAAAGGATGCCAAGTTCAAGTGGGATGACAAGTGTGAGCATGCCTTCAAAGACATCAAGTATTACTTGATGACATCACCAATTCTACTAGCCCCTATTTTGAGCAAGCCGCTCATACTTTACATTGCTTTATTAGATGACTCGCTTAGTGCTTTGTTGCCCCAAGCTAATGATGAAGGAAAGGAAAATGCACTCTACTACCTCAGTCTTCATCTAATCCTGGCTAATTATCCACCATTGAAGCATTGCATAGCTTTAATCTTTGCATCCCAAAAGCTAAGCACTACATGCTTCTCATAAGGTGAACTTAATATCTAGGATCAATCCACTATACTATCTCTCATGACAGCTATCCGGATGGTTGGCATGATGATCTGATCTCTCCAGTTTGACATTACCTTCATACCCCTTGTGCGGAGAAAGGACAAGCATGGATTTCTTAGCAGCACACTCACTTCTTGTTGACTCTCCATTTATTGATGATCTCCCGATGAACAAATCATGAACTTAGGGATACCATTCATTCGGTGGGAGATGTACTTTGATGGTTCCTCTTAAAGAGAAGAACCATAATCTGCTATTTTAGGTTAGGCAGGGGTAAAAATTGTTCTCTTAACTCTACACTACAATGTGAGGAGAGTCTCATATCATCTATCCAATCTTGGTACCAACAATGAAGCTGAATATGAGGCTCTGATTGTCGATCAGGTTAGTTATTACTCTAAGCATCCATAACATTAACATCTTGAGGACTCGGTTAGTTATCAACCAAATTGTTGGATCCTATAAGGTTATAAAGCCCCAACATCCATCACTACCATAGTACACCATGAGTTATTGGCCCAAATCTTAGAGGTTACCATTTATAAGATTCCTTGAGGAGAGAATGTAGCATATGCTTTAGCAAGCATCTGAGTTGGCATGTCGAGGATGAGTCCATAAGAATAAAGGTCCAAAATAAATAAGTCTTATTTCTTATTGATATTGAAATCATCAAAAGTACTCTCTTGAAGGGGAGGTTGCCAACTAAGAAGGATGAGAGTTAGATTGGAGGCAACCATTCATGGATTACCTAAATAAAGGAACTACCTCAGAGAGTCAAAGCCATCGATGAAGTAGAGAGCACTTTCCAATGCTCTTGTGGATGGTGCCTTGAACTAGTGGTCTTTTGATCATATGTGGTTACGTTATTTACACAAGCATGAAGCCCATAAGATCTTGATTGAGGTGCACTCATGATTATGTGGAGCCAACCAATTTGATCCGAAGATGAAATCCAAGATCAAGATACTAGGATACTTTTGGTCATTGATGGTCAAAGATTGCATGCATATGGCTAGGAGATGCCACCAATGTCAAATACAAGATGTGGTACTACACCAACTACCCAACATTCAACATCCTATATTGGCCTCATGGCCATTCGATTGTTGGGGTACTGACATAGTGGGTGTGATGATCCTCCTTCTTCCAGGGTCATCGATTCATCTTAAACTACTTTTCCAAATGAAGCGATTTCCTCAGAGAGGTCATGCTCGATGTGCTCCAATTTTTTAGAAACCATATCATATATAGGTTGAGTGCCTCAATGAATTATATCGATAATGGTGCATTCAAGAGCATCGAGATCAATAACTTTGCTAGAAACAACATAGATAAGATATTATACCATCAACTACCGAGGGAAAATAGCTTAAGATGCCTTCAACAAACTCTCATCAAATACTAAAAAGACACTCGACAATAAAGTGATAGTGGCATAGCGGTTAGTTGAAGCTTTGTGGTCTACACCACATATAGAACTCCAACTCAATCTACTCCTTTCTCCTTAGTGTATGGGTCAGCTATTCTACCATTAGAAGTCAACTCCCATCACTAAGGATAGGCGTGGTAGCAAGATCACAACATAGAAGAATGCCAAGTTATGGTTAGAAGAGCTAGAAGGTTTGGAGGAGAGACGCCTGTAGGCATGCTAAAATATTAAGTTATACAAAGCTAAAATGATTCAAGGTCACAACAAGTTGGTTCATCCTAGAGCTTTTCAAGTAAGAGAGCTTATTTTAGTTCTAAGGAGCGATTGTTGCCATCATAAGATGGGATGGAAGTTTGAACCCACTTGGGAAGGCCCTTTTACTATAGAGAGGCCTACCAAGGAGGATCTTATCACTTATTAATCATAAGGAGAGTACCCAATGCTTCCAATCAATGGGCTCTACTTAAGAAATATTATAAATCATGTTTGAAAATAATTATCATCAATGAAAATTCCATTTTGAATTCAATCTCTTCCATGTTGAAAGTATTCTTGTTTAATCTACCATGATGTGTTTAGGGTAATAAGAGAAGTGGCATCCTATCCTTCATCAAACATAAACACAAACTACACACAAACATATAAAAAAAACATATTATTTTGTTGGGACTGAGTTGAGATAACACCCCCCTATGGCACTCTCTGCTACTAGTGTCACTACCACCTAGTGTGTCACCCTGGTCTTCTTACTTTGGAGGATGTAAGTTTGCTACACTTTCCTTCTTACTTGGCCATTGCACACGATGAGCCTTGTTAGTTTGATAGGCCTTAGTGCATGGCCGATAAGCTACCTTATGTTGGCTTCTCTTAAGAGGATGTGAGTCTGCTATGCTTTCTTCTTTGATTAGCCTTTGTGCACTAACTGGATTGTGTATATTTTAGGTTTATGATAATTCCTCTAGCGGCTCCTTCCCTCTATAGTACATTAAGTTTTGGTCTAGTTCTTCCTTGGGTCTCCCTGCTTAGTAGTCACTCTAGGTCAGATAGCATTTGTCCCATCGATGATAGACTATCCTGATGATCTATTCCTCTTTGAAAGTTGTAAGCCTACATGCTTTCTTTTTAGATTGATCATTGCAAACCGATGAGCACCATAAGTTGGTTGGTTCTCACTATACTGATAGATACACCACTCATGCTAATGGATGCACCTTAGGTTGGTTAATTCTCGCACCTTAAGATACACCACTCATGGCAGATGTAAGTTTGTTATGGTTTCACCTTGAGTTGTCCACTATACACCTATAGGCTTTCTTTTCTAGGGCTCAGGATAATGCCCCTAGCATCACCTCTCTTATGGGCACTATATTTAGACCACATCCTTTGTGACCCCATTTAGACACTACCAAGATTACTATCAGATTAGAAAGTTCCCTTTTTTTAATAACCACCCCTACAGTTGAAGAATCAATCATGTGGATGTGCAGATTCTCCCTTGGTCCAGTAAATCTAATATTGGTCAAGGATGACATAGCCTCTTCTCAGTGTGGTCCCTTACACACCAACAGCCACACAAACATATAAAAAAATATTCATTTGTTGATTAGGAGGACATCCCTAACAATACCTTTTCCCAAGCAGTCATCTTATCTATAGGTTAGTATCTGCAAAACTCCCTGTAGGAATTGCCTGACTACTCTTGAGTTGATATAAGTCCCTAGCGGCATTCAATCAGTAGTCGCCCATAAGTCGGGTTCGATTAGTTGTGCTACCAACAGGTCACCCAGCGGTTGTTCCCTACTTTAGAAGATATAAGTCTACTATGCCTTCTTCCTAGCACCATTGCATGAAGGCAACCCCTGGGTTCTACCCATGGCCGATTATCCCTTTGGATTTGTAAATCGAGATAGGATAAGTCCAATATAGTGGGTCCATACATATGGTCCATAAATTAAATCTATCAAATTTGATCAAGCTCATCCCAGATATGCCCTCAATTCAAAACCAAACTAAACCAAACAAACCGTATCAAATTACATAAAATTAAGATAAACTTAATCCTGACTACTTTTGTGTTGACATAACTCCCAAGTGGAATTCACTCAGTAGTTGCCCTAGGTTATGTTTGATTTGTTGTGCATCCAATAGGTCACCCTAGTGTCTATTCCTCACTTTCAAAGATGTAAGTCTGTTATGCCTTCTTCTAGCATAGTGTACACCGAAGGAAGCCCCTTAGGTTGGCTAGCTCTACCCTGTAGCCGATAGACTATGCCATTGAATTTGTAAACCTATGGTAGGTCAAGAATGATATAGCCCATTCTCAGTGGGTTCATTACACAGGTCATACATTAACTCAAACTAAATTAAATCCAAATATGATTTTCCTAGTGGAGTTAAATCAAACCCTTCTCCCTAATGGAACCCCAAATAATATATAAATAAGTCAAGCAAAGAAATCAAATCCAAAACCAACCTCCCTAGTGGAGCCAAATTAAACCAACTCCCCAGTAGAGTATAAATCAAAGAAATCCAACCAAACTCTTATTCTGGATACATTCCCAAAAAAAAATTTGAAATCAAACTCAAATCCCAATCCCAGGATAGCCGAACATGCTTACCTGGAAGGTTCATATTCGATCATGGACTCAAGCCCATATCTCGGATATGCCTCCATATCAATTAAAATAAAATAAATTAAAATTATTGATCTTAATCTTTAATGGATTATAGATTCTTATCCCTTGGATCTTCTTTCCATAAATCATATAATCAAATCAAATTCAAACCTTATCCACAACTAATTTTCTTCTTCTATGCCCTCGATATAGACCCCTCACATATCATGTCCAATGCATGTGTGATCCCCTAGCAGATCTCTCTCCATGTCTTTGACATGGAATTCTCATCAAATCTTATTTCTTCTCTTATGCACACCTTTAATACTTCAACCAAAAGCCTAACAATGTATTCATTCAAATTACATAATCTTAACATTGTAATCAACATTTTATGATTTGTGATGGTGCAAGCTCAATTTTATGATACAATATCATGCTAAACATATTATAATGTGAATTAACACATTATATTATAAATTATGATGTTATATTATAATTTTTTTATAATATAATATATTGTCAAACATTACACCTCATTAAAATCACTTAAAAGGAACAAATAACATAATTTTCTCAAAATATGAATGATGTTTGTTTTTGATGTAAAATGGTTATTTTTCTATTAGAAATGGTACAAAATAGCATAAATTTGGTGTTGCTTCTTGGTGTGTGTCATGAATTTGGCCAAATTCTTCCATCTCAACCTTCAAATTAACATTTTTGTGAGTTTTGACCCAATGTATTATAACAAAAGTAAAATATACTAAAATGTACAATAACATTTAGTAACACACCACCACATTCATATATATGTGATGTTATATTATTTTTTGTACATTGTATTTTAATATGCTTTCATATAATATATTATGTTACATTACACCTTAAAATGAATCACTTTAAGTAAAAATTTATAAAATTTGGTTGAAAAATGAACATTTATTTTGGATGCAATATCCCATTCTTTTGATTAAATGACACACCATATACACCCCAATGATGTTCCCTAAAACTTGCCTTAAATTTGGTCAAATCCCATCATCTCACCTATAAATCAATATTTTTTGAATAATGCCAATACAAACTCTACTTCATCATACTATAACAAACTAAAATATGCTAAAACAAGTAGTAATACACAATAGTTTGCTATAATGCATGATGCTACACTATTAAGGCATCTATTATAATACACTATAACATATTATATTATATTATATTGCATATATAAAATCACAATATTATTTAAGATAAAAAATTCTAAAATTAGTCTAAATAATAAAAATTATATATTTTTGTATCACTTACATATTTTAAATTGAAATAATATATTATGATGCCATGCTCTACCTAGTATGAATTTGGCAAATTCCACCATTTTAAAGTCTAAATGAACATTATTATAAATAATGCTAGTGTAGGCTCGACTACATGATTGTAAAATACTAAAAAAATTTAAAATGCACAAAATAATATATTATGATATATGATGCTGTACTATGCTACAATAAATAATATTTTATTTTGACCATAAAATCTTACTTTTAAGACTACAAGTGGTGTAGCACACCTTTGGTACTACAACCTAATTCCCACTTCAAATTTAATAAATTTCATCATCGATTTATTAAATCAATATTTTATGATTTATATTAAAATAAACTATAGGCACAATACCATAATATACTAAAAACTTTTCAAAAAATCTTATAACATCCAAAAACACACATTATGCTCAAATATATGATGCTACATTATACTATAATATATGATAATATAATATAATTTAGGGTTAGGGTTTAGGGTATTCAAATCTCTAACAGTCAAGAGCAAGTCACTTGAAGACATTTTCTTTAGCTACCATAACTATGTTAGAATAGGTCATTCTTTAGATCTACTCTAATGACATATTTCAAGGTTTAGGTTTAGGGTTTAGGGTTAGGGTTTAGGGTTTAGAGTTTAGGGTTTAGGGTTTAGTGTTTAAAGTTTAGGGTTTAGGGTTTAGGGTTTAGGGTTGTAGGTTTTATGCTTTAGGGTTTATGGTTTTAAGGATTAGGGTTTAGGGTTTTAGGTTTAGGGTTTAGGTTTAGTTTAGGTTTAGGTTTAGGGGTAGTTTAGGTTTAGGGTTTAGGGTTTAGTTTTAGGTTTTAGGGTTTATAGGGTTTATGGTTTAGAGTTTAAGGTTTTTTTTAATAGAGAACAAATTCAGATTCAACATTTATTCTTTTTGATTTCATCAACCAAGTATCACCCCAAGTTTTCTAAGACACAAACAATGGCATAGATCAAAAATGAGCACCGAGAGAGCAAATCAAAAACCCCATGATAAGTTGAACCATCTCTACTGTGAAGACATAATTCTATAAGCAAAAAATTAGATCGGTTATTCTTCAGTTTCTCCAGTTCCCATCAGAACCACCCCCACCTCTTGAGTAGCAAGATTCACCATTATATCCTCGATCTCTCTCTCCACCACCACCATGGTCATTAGTCCTCCACCTCCATAACCACCTTTTCGACCACCACCTCCATATCCACTTCTAGATCCCCACCACCATTACGATGTAATGCACCTCCACCTTTGCCACACCACAGTCTAGATTGAGCTTGGTTGGTGATGTTCATTCCATCAAGGTTCTACCCATTAGGTTTAGGGTTACTTTAGGTTAGTTTAGGGTTTAGGGTTTAGGGTTTAGGGTTTTGGGTTTTGGGTTTAGAGTTTAGGGTTTAGGGTTTAGGGTTATAGGTTTAAAATTTAGGGTTTAGGTTTTAGGGTTTAGGGTTTAGGGTTTAGGGTTTAGGGTTTAGGGTTTTAAGGTTAGAGTTTAGGGTTTAGGGTTTAGTGATATAGGTTAATGGTTGTAGGTTTAGGGTTTAGGGTTTAGGATAGGTTTAGGTTTAGGGTTTAGTGTTTTAGGGTTTAGGTTTAGGGTTTAGGGTTAGTTTAGGGTTTTAGATTTATGATTTATGCTTATTATTTAGGTTTTAGTTTAGGGTTTAAATCTATTTTTTTATTATAAGTTTCATACTAAAAAACTAAAATATGTTAAACAACAAGTAGTAATACATAATAGTATGCTATAGTGCATGATGCTACATGATATGGCATCATATATTATAATACAATAACATATTATATTATATTATATTTTATATCACATCACAAGGGATTGCTTAAAATTCATAAAATTAGTCTAAATAATAAAAAACAATGTATTTTTTAGTTATACTTACATATTTTAAATTGAAACAATATATTATGATGCCATGTTTAACTTATTATGAATTTGGCCAAATTCCATTTTAAAGTCTAAATCAATATTTTTTATAAATAATGCTAGTGTAGGCTCATTTATGATTGTAAAATAGAATTTTATGAGACATTATATTATGATATATGATGCTATACTATTATAATATTTATTTAGAACATAAAATCTTACTTTTAGACTAGGTGGTTTGGTACTTAATTACTTATAAATTTCATAATATGATTTATTAAATCAATATTTTTATGATTTATATTTATATAGACTATAGGGCACAATACCATAATATACTAAAACATTTAAAACATCTTATATCATCCAAAACACATTTTACATGCTATATGATGCTACATTATACTCTAATATATGGTAATATAATATGATTTAGGGTTAAGGATTAGGGATTATAGTCAAGGGAAAGTCTCTTGAAGACATTTTCTATAGCTACCTTAACTAGTTATGAATAGGACATTTTTTAGATCTACTCCTAATGACATCTTTATTCAAGGTTTAGGGTTTAGGGTTTAGGGTTAGTTTAGGGTTTAGGGTTACTTTAGAGTTTAGGGTTTAGCATTTAGGGTTTGGGATTTAGGGTTTAGGGTTGTAGGTTTTAGGGTTTAGGGTTTACAATTTTAGGGTTTAGGTTTAGGGTTTAGGGTTTAAGGTTTTAGGGTTTAGTTTAGTGTTTAGGATTTAGGGTTTAGTTAGTTTTTTGGGTTTAGGGTTTATTTTAGGTTTTAGGGTTTAGGGTTTAGGTTTTTAAGAAATTAAATTTTTATTCTTCTTTTTATTTCATCAACCAAGTAGCACCCAAGTTTTTAAGACACAAGACATAGAAAAAAATGAGCACTCATAGAGCAAATCAAAACCCTAGATAAGTTGAACCATCTTTTTATAAAAACATTATTCCATAATCACTTTCATATTCGTTCTTATTTCTGTTCCCATAGAACCAGTCTCAAGTTTAGGATCCACCATCATATCCCCAATCTTTTTTCACCACCACAGTTAACCTTTGGTCTTTTAGCCATCAAAACCATTTGCTCCACCACCTTATATTAGATCCCCACCAAGTGATTTTTTGACTTTTGCCTTTATTTAGATCTTGAGCCTAGTTGATGGTGATGTCTAGGTTTATTCTTAGGGTTTAGGTTTAGTTTAGTTTAGAGTTTAGTTTATTTAGTTGGGTATAGTTTAGGGTTTTATAGTTTAGTGTTTAGGGTTTATGGTTTAGGGTATAGGGTTTAGGATTTAGGGTTTAGGGTTTTAGGGTTTAGGGTTATAGGTTTAGGGTTTAGGGTTTAAGGTTAGTTTTAGTGTTTAGGGATTAGGGTTTAGGATTTATGGTTTAAGGTATTTTTTTAAATTAAGTAAACTATTAGGTTTAGGTTTATTTAGTTTATTTTATATTTATTTAAGTTTATTTTCCTTTTTATTTTTATTTAGGTTTATTTTATATTTTTATTTAGTTTAGTTTATTTATTTTAGTTTAAGTTTTTTATTTTATTTTATTTTTTATGTTTAGATTTATTTTTTGGTTGAGTTTTTTTTAATTTTATTTTTTTGGTTTAGGTTTTATTTTTTATTTTTAGGTTTAGGTTTAGGTTTTTATTTTATTTTATTTTAGGTTTATGGTTTAATATTTAGGCTTTAGGGTAAGGTCTTAAAGGTTTTGGGTTTAGGGTTTTGAGGGTTTGGGATTTAGGGTTTAGCTTTAGCTCATGGTTTAGGGTTAGTTTAGGGTTTAGGATTTAGTGTTTAGTTTAGTTAGGTTAGGTTTAGGTTAGGGTTAGGGTTTAGGGTTTAAGGTTTATGATTACTATTAGGGTTTAGGGTTTAGGGTTAGTTTATGGTTTAAGTTTTAGAGTTCCTTAGGGTTTAGGGTTTAAGGTTGTAGGTTTAGGGTTTTTTTTAAGAAAAAAAATCAAGTAAACTAGTAAGTTTAAGTTTATTTGTTATTTTTTTTTTATATTATTTTATTTTATTTTTTATTTTATTTAGGTTTATATTTTTTATTTTATTTAGTTTAGTTTATTTATTTTAGTTTAGGTTTTTTTATTTTAGTTTACTTTTTTTAGGTTTAGGTTTAGGTTTAGATTAATTTTTTTTGATTTAGTTTTTATTATTTTATTTTTAGGTTTTATTTTTATTTTTTTTAGGTATGTATAGGTTTTTTTATTTTTCTATTTTTAGGTTTAGGTTTTAGGTTTTAAGGATTATTTTTAGGTTATATTTTTAGTTTAGGTTTAGGTTTAATTTTTATTTTATTTTATTATATTTAGGGTGTTGTATTAGGTTTTGATTTAGTTTATTTTAGGTTTAGGTTTTATTTAGTTTAGTTTAGCTTTTTTTTGGGTTTAGGTTTATTTTATTTTAATTTTAAGCTTAAGTTTTTTTAGGGTTTAAGTTTACTTATTTATATATTATTACATTTTATTTTTAGGTTTATTTTTTAGGTTTAGGTTTTTATTTAGTTTTTATTTTATTTTATTTTAGGTTTATTTTATTTTTATTTTAGGTTTAATTTTTATTTTATTTAGGTTTTTTTTTATTTTTTAGTTTAGTTTAGGTTTTTATATATTTTATTTTACTTTAGTTTAGTTTTATTTTTTTTTTTTATTTTTTTAGGTTTAGGTTTAATTTTATGTTTGGTTTAGATTTTAGTTTAGGTTTTTATTTTATTTTATTTTGGTTTATGTTTTATTTAGTTTAGATTTATGCTTTTTTAGCTTTTAGGGTTTAGGGTTTAGTGTTAGTTTGAGGGTTTAGGGTTTGGGGTTTAGTTTAGTTTTAGGTTTAGGGTTTAGGGTTTTAGGGTTTAGGGTTTAGATTATAGGTTTAGGGAGTTTTAGGGTTTAGTTGGTTTAGGGTATTTTTTTTAAAATTAAGTTTTAGAGGTTTAGGTTTATTTAGTTAATTTTTTTTATTTGAGTTTATTTTTATTTTTTTATTTAGGTTTATTTTTATTTTTTTTAGTTTATTTATTTTAGTTTAGGTTTTTTTTATTTTATTTTTAGTTAGTTTTATTTTTTATTTATTTTTAGTATAGGTTTAATTTTTTTTATTTAGCTTTAGGTTTAAGTTTTATTTTCTTAGGTTTAGGTTTTAGGTTTTATTTTTGGTTTATTTTTTAGGTTTTATTTTTAGTTTAGGTTTAAATTTATTTTTTAATTTATTTATTTATTTAATTAGGTTTAGATTTGTATAGTTTATTTAGGTTTAGGTTTAGGTTATGTTTATTTTAGTTTAGGTTTAGGTTTATTTTATTTTGTTTATTTTATTTTATTTTAGGTTTAGTTTTTTTAATTTAGGTTTAGGTTTATTTTTATATTTTTTAGGTTTATTTTTAGGTTTAGGTTTTATTTAGTTTTTTATTTTAGGTTTATTTTATTTTATTTACATTTAGTTTTTTTTTATGTTATTAGGTTTTTTTATTCTTAGGTTTATTTTATTTTTTTAGTTTATCTTAGGTTTTCTTTTTTTATTTAGTTTACTTTTATTTTTATTTTATTTTTTTTTTTTTTAGGTTTAGGTTTATTTTGTTTAGTTTTTATTTTATTTTATTTTATTTATTCTATTTAGGTTTAGGTTTTATTATTTATTTTACTTTTAGGTTTTATTTAGTTTACGATTTAGGGTGGGTTTAGGCTTTTAGGGTTTAGGGTTTAGGATTATGGTTTAGAGTTTAGGGTTTATGGTTTAATGTTTAGGGTTTAGGGTTTAGGGTTTTTAGGGTTTATGGTTTAGGTTTAGCTTAGGCTTTATGGTTAGTTTAGGGTATAGGGTTTAGTGTTTATGGTTATATTAGGGTTTAGGGTTTAGGGTTTACGCTTTTAGGGTTTAGGGTTTAGGGTTTACGATTAGGGTTAGGGTTTAAGGTTTAGGCTTAGTTTCGGGTTTATGATTTGCAATTTAGGGTTTAAGTTTTAGAGTTCTTTAGGGTTTAGGGTTTAGGGTTTAAGGTTTAGAGTTTTTTTAATTAAGTAAACTTTTATTTAGTTTATAGTTTATTTTTTTTTATTTATTTTATTTATTTTTTATTTTTTATTTTTATTTTTTTTTTTTTTATTTTTTATTTAGTTTGGTTTATTTATTTTAATTTAGATTTTATTTTAGTTTATTTTAGTTTAGGTTTAGGTTTAGGTTTATTTTTAGTTTAGTTTATTTTTATTTATTTTTAGGTTTAAATTTTATTTTTTTATTTTAGGTTTAGGTTTAGGTTTTTTTATTTTTTATTTTTTAGTTTAGTTTTAGGTTTTGGGATTAGTTTTAATTTTATTTTTAGTTTAGTTTAGATTTATTTTTAGTTTATTTTATTTTAGTTAGGATTTTAGTTTAGGTTTTGATTTAGTTTATTAGGTTTAAGGTTTAGGTTTTATTTATTTTAGTTTATTTTATTTTAGTTTAGTTTAGTTTATATTATTTTTATTTTTTAAGTTTTTTTTTTTGTTTAGGTTTAGGTTATTTTTTATTTATTTTTACATTTTATTTTTTGGTTTATTTTTTAAGTTTAGGATTTTACTTAGTTTTTATTTTATTTTATTTTAGGTTTATTTTATTTTTATTTTAGGTTTAGTTTTTATTTTATTTAGGTTTTTTATTTTAATTTTAGTTTTATTTTTTTATTTAGTTTTCCATTTTTATTTTATTTTATTTTTAGGTTTAGGTTTTGGTTTTGTTTTATTTTATTTTTTATTTTATTTAGTTTTTTATTTATTTATTTTATTTTAGGTTTATTTAGTTTAGTTTAGGTTTTAGCTTTTTTAGGGTTTGGGTTTAGGTAGTTAGTTTAGGGTTTTAGTTTAGGTTTTGGGGTTTAGGGTTTGGGTTTTGGGTTTAGGGTTTTAGGTTTAAGGGTTTAGGGTTTAGGGTTTAGTGTTTAGGTTTAGGTTTAGGTTCAATTTTAGGTTTAGGTTTAGGTTTAGGGTTTAGGGTTTAGGGTTTAGGTTTTAGGTTTATTTTAATTATTTTAGGTTTAGTTTTATTTATTTATTTATTTTTTATTTTTTTATTTATTTTATTTTTGTTTAGGTTTATTTTTTATTTAGTTTAGTTTATTTATTTTAGGTTTATTTATTTTAGTTTATTTTTAGGTTTATTTAGTTATTTTATTTTTAGTTAGTTTATTTTTTATTTTTTTTTTTAGGTTTAGGTTTTTTATTTAGGTTTTATTTAGGGTTTAGGGTTTTTTAAGGTTTATTTTAGGTTTAGGGTTTATGGTTTTAGGGTTTTATGGTTTAGTGTTAGGGTTTAGGGTTTAGGGTTTAGGGTTTAGGGTTTATTTAGTTTATTTATTTTATTTTTTTATGTTTAGGTTTAGGTTTTGTTTTTTAGGGTTTTATTTTAGGTTTAGGTTGTTTTATTTAGGGTTTAGGTTTTAGTTTATTAGTTTAGTTTAGGTTTAGGGTTTAGTTTAGGTTTTTTTTTTTAGTTTTAGGTTTATTAGGGTTTTAGTTAGGTTTTAGTTTAGTTTTTAGGTTTAGGGTTTAGGTTAGTTTTATTTTATTTTTAGTGTTTATTTATTTTTTAAAATTTTATGTTTAGGTTTATTTTTTACTTAGTTTATTTTTATTTATTTTAGTTTATTTTATTTTTATTTTGTTTAGGTTTATTTTTATTTTATTTAGTTTAGTTTATTTATTTTGGTTTTATTTTATTTAGATTTTTTTATTTTAGTTTATTTTTTAAGTTAAGGTTTATTTTTTAGTTGAGTTTTATTTTTATTTTATTTTTAAGGTTAAACTTTTTAAGTTTTAAGGTTTACAATTTTAGGTTGTGTTTAAGGTTTAGGATTAGTGTTTAGGGTTTAGGGTTTAGGGTTTAGTTTTAGTTTAGGTTTAGTTTTAGGATTTAGGGTTTAGGTTTAGGGTTTAGTTTATTTAGGGTTTTGGGTTTTAGGGTTTAGGTTTTAGTTAGGTTTAAGTTTAGGAGTTTAGTTTTAGGTTTAGAGTTTAGGTTTATAGTTTAAATTTAGTTTAGAGTTTAGGTTTAGGTTAGTTTTAGGTTTAGGGTTTATTATTTAGTTTTAGGGTTTAGGTTTTAATTTAGTTTTTTTTAGTTATTTAGTTTTTTTTATTTATTTGGTAGGTTATATTTTTTTTAGTTTATTTTTTTTGGGTTTATTTTTAGGTTATTAGGATTTAAGTTTATTTATTTTTTTTAATTAAGTTTTAGGTTTAGGTTTATTTAGTTTATTTTTTTATTTATTTTAGTTTATCATATTTTTTTTTTATTTATTTTAGTTTATTTATTTTTTATTTTATTTATATTTATTTATTATTTTTTATTTTGTTTAGTTTATTTATAGGTTTATTTATTTAGTTTAGTTTTATTTTATTTTTTTAGGTTTAGGTTTTGATTTAAGTTTATTTTTAGGTTTTATTTTTTACTTAGGTTTAAGTTTATTTTTAGTACATTTTCTTTTTTTTTAAGTTTAGGTTTAGGTATATGTTCAGTTAATTTTAGGTTAAGGTTTAGGTTTTATTTATTATAGTTTAGTTGATTTATTTTAGTTTAGGTTTATTTTATTTTGTATATTTTATTTTATTTTAGGTTTATATATTTTTTTTTTTAGTTTGGGTTTAGGTTTATTTTTATTTATTTTAAATTTTATTTTAGGTTTATTTTTTAACTTTAGGTTTTTATTTAGTATTTAATTTAATTTATTTTAGGTTAATTTTATTTTTATTTTATGTTTGGTTTTTATTTTATTTAGGTTTTTTATTCATAGGTTTATTCTTTTTTTTTAGTTTAGTTTAGGTTATTATTTATTTTATTTTAGTTTATTTTATTTTGTTTTTAGGTTTAGGTTTTGGTTTGGTTTATTTTTTAGTTGAGTTTATTTATATTTTATTTTTATGTTTAGGGTTTATTTTATTTTTTTTTTGGGTTTAGGTTTTAGTTATTTTAGGTTTAGGTTTAGGATTTTATTTTAGGTTTAATTTTAGGTTTTATTTTTTAGTTTAGGTTTAGGTTTATTTTTTTAGTTTATTTTATTTTATTTAGTTTATGGTTTAGGTTTACTTTATTTTAGGTTTATGTTTACATTTTTTTTAGTTTAGTTTAATTTAGTTTATTTTAGTTTAGGTTTAGGTTTATTTTATTTATTTTATTTTATTTTTATTTTTGGTTTTGTTTTTATTTTAGTTTAGGGTTTATATTTTATATTTTATTTATTTTTACGTTTAGCTTTTATTTAGTTTTTATTTAGTTTAGGTTTTTTTACATTTTATTTAGTTTATATTTAGTTTTTTATTTTGGTTTTTTTATGTTTTTATTTAGTTTTTTATTTATTTTAGGTTTAGTTTTTCTTTTATTTTATTTTATTTAGTTTAGGGTTTAGGTTTACTTTATTTTAGGTTTATGTTTACATTTTATTTATTTTAGTTTAGTTTATTTTAGTTTAGGTTTAGGTTTATTTTATTTTATTTATTTTATTTTTATTTTTAGTTTTGTTTTTATTTTAGTTTAGGGTTTATATTTTATATTTTATTTATTTTTGGGTTTATTTTTAGGTTTAGGTTTTATTTAGTTTTTATTTTTATTTTTTGTTTTTTTTTATTTTAGTTTGGGGTTTATATTTTATATTTTATTATTTTAGGTTTATTTTTTAGGTTTAGGTTTATTTAGTTTTTATTTATTTTATTTGGTTTACTTTAGGTTTATTTTGTTTTTATTTTACATTTAGTTTTAATTTTATTTAGGGTTTATTTTAGGTTTATTTTATTTTATAGTTTAGTTTAGGTTTTATTTATTTTAGTTTAGTTTATTTTATTAGTTTATTTTATTTTATTTTAGGTTTAATTTAGCTTTATTTTATTTTATTATTTTATTTTATTTAGGTTTATTTTATTTATTTATTTTGTTTTTTTTTTTTTTAGTATAGGTTTAGGTTTTAGGTTTTAGGTTTTAGGGTTTAGGGTTTAGGGTTTTATTTTAGGGTTTAGTTAGAGTTAGGGTTTAGGGTTTAGGTTTTTAGGGTTTTAGATTTTAGGTTTAGGGTTTAGGTTTAGGTTTATTTAGGGTTTTTTTTTATATTTAGGTTTAGAGGTTTAGGTTTTTAGGGTTTTAGGTTTAGGTTTAGGTTTAGGTTTAAACTTTAGTTTAGGGTTTTATGTTTAATATTTAGAGTTTAGGTTTTTAGTTTAGTTTTAGGTTTAGGTTTATTTAGGGTTAGGTAGTTAGGTTAGTTAGGTTAGGTTTAGTTTAGGTTTAGGTTTAGTTTAGGGTTTAGGTTTATTTAGGTTGGTTTAGGTTTAGTTTAGGTTTAGGGTTTAAGTTTAGGAGGGTTAGGTTTAGGGTTTTATTGGTTTAGGTTTAGTTTATTTTTTTAGTTTAGGGTTTAGGGTTAGTTTAGGTTTAGTTTTGGGTTTAGGTTTTATTTTATTTTTTTTTTAAATTAAGTGGTAGGTTTAGGTTTATTTAATTTTATTTATTTATTTTATTTTTATATTATTTATTTTATTTTATTTTTTATTTGGTTTGTTTATTTATTTTAGGTTTATTTATTTTAGTTTAATTTTTTTATTTTAGTTTATTTTTTAGGTTTAGGTTTAGGTTTAGGTTTATTTTTTTTAGTTTAGTTTATTTTATTTTATTTTTTTAGGTTTAGGTTTTTTTTTTTTTTATTTTAGGTTTAGGTTTATTTTAGGTTTAGGTTTTGGTTTTATTTTAGATTTATTTTATATTTTATTTTTAGTTTAGGTTTAGGTTTATTTTTAGTTTATTTTGTTTTTATTAGTTTAGATTTATGTTTAGGGTTTTAGTTTAGGGTTAGTTTAGGGTTTAGGTTTATGGTTTTTAGGTTTAGGGTTTAGGTTTTAGGGTTTAAGGTTTAGGGTAGGGTTTAGCATTTATTAAGATATAGGGTTTAGGGTTAGTTTTACGGTTTAGGGTTTGGAGTTTAGGGTTTTGGGTTTAGGGTTTATAATTTAGGGTTTAGGGTTAAGGGTTTAGGGTTTAGGGTTTTTTTTAAAAAAAAATTAAGTAAACTTGCAAGTTTAGGTCTATTTAATTTATCTTTTATTTATTTTAGTTTATTTTTTATTTTATTTATTTAGTTTATTTATATTATTTAGGTTTTATTTTAGTTTATTTTTTTATTTAGGTTTATGTTTATGTTTTTTTAGTTTTGTTTGTTTTTTATTTTATTTTTTTAGGTTTTGTTTATTTTTTTTATTTTAGGTTTATGTTTGGGTTTTTATTTTATTTTTTTAGGTTTAGGTTTTAGGTTTTTATTTTAGGTTTTTTTTTAGGTTTTTTTTTTTAACTTTAGGTTTATTTTTAATTTATTATATTTTATTTAGTTTAGGGTTTAGGTTTAGGTTTTATTTATTTTACTTTTGTTTATTTTAGTTTAGGTTTATGTTTATTTTATTTTGTTTATTTTAGGTTTAGGTTTTTTTTAGTTTAGGTTTAGGTTTTTTTTAAGGTTTATTTAGGTTTATTTTTTTGGTTTAAGTTTTATTTTATTTAGGGTTTGTGCCACCATCCTTCAAGATCTGATGGTAGTGGGGGTTGATAACATTAAAAGTATTGCAACACTTAGTGTAGTCTCCTCTTCCTTTTCATTAGTAATCTTGTTGCATTTGATTGGTATGCTGAACTTCCCAGCAGTTTGGTGAAGACTTTTGTTGAGTTGGAGCACTTCTTTATCAGAGGTTTCTTTGGAGCTCGATAGAGGTGATTGTAGGCATTGTAATAGAAACTCAAGAGTCCCTTGTTATTACATTCTTGGTCACACAACGAGCATGAAATGTGAACCACAACTATCCGAATAACATGCCATTGAGATTCTTCTCAAGGATATCCGTGGCTCGATCGCCTTCATGATAACCTATAAGAGGAAGCCAAACAGTTTCCCTTTCCCGATAAATCATATAGGCCCAAGCCGTAGAAGGTGTTTGAGAAGAAGCGGGGCTTGTGTTAGTGGGAGAGGGAAGCAACCAGCGAGTTTAGTATAAGAGACTTGAGCTCGGCCTCCTTTGCCACCCTCTTCCACCACCTGACCATCATGGCCACCATAGCCACCACAATGACCATTTCCATCACTCCCAGCGTGGTGTCATATTCATTGCTAGTAGCTACTTTCCACCTACTCTTGCGATAGATTAAATAAGTCATATTCATTCAAAGAGGTAGTTAGAGAAATATTTGAATCTCTTAAAAAAACGACTTTTAGTTCTTTAAGAGGTGGAGAAAGAAGTGGGCAAAATGATGATCCTAGTTATTACCTACCACGCATGTTAGGTCATGTCTTAGAGGATTGTATCATTTTAGGACTAGCTTGAGCATACTACAAGTTGAGAGCCATAGTTATCCCTAAGGAATAGTTATTAGAACAACCATCCAATTAGAGTAATCCTTGGGGATACTTGATCCTCTTAAAACCAAGAGATGGTTAGGATATCTCCCTATCGAACCTCTAAGAAGATCATTTCTAAGATAAAGCTTTCCTTGCAGGTGCCTGAAGTAGCTCAAACCTCTAACACCAAGGAAGGTTTGCTAGTTTCAAAGGACAACTCGGGGAGGGTGATAGCCAGCAATAGCAGTAGCTCACCATACTTGCCTGGGAAAGTCCAGTAGTGCCATCATCAAAGTCTAGTACTCCCTCCACTGTTGCATCTACCACCTCTTCTGCAAGCTCCTCTTCTACCAGAAAGAGAATTATATCTATGGATAAGGGCACTAAATCCCTTACTCTGCTTACATTACTTTATTTTGATCATGTACCTTTACCGAGAAAGAAATTAATGAAGAAAGCTGATTCTACTTATATATGTCTACTTCATGCTCTTGATTTTATTCTATTGAAAGCTCTCTTGTCTAAATAAAATAATAGCTCTAGTAGTTTGATCCTTTCCTTTTTTGATTTGAGTCACTATCCTTCTAATCAATGAGATAACCTCTTGAGATTGACTTGAGTCGACTGAGGATCTCATAGAAGCTGTAGGTATGCCGATGAGAAGGTAGAACTTTCCACAAGCTCATCATTCCAAGAAGTCATTGAAATCAACCTTGGTAAAAGTTTTACCTCTAGGGTAGCACCTCGGGGATAAGGTAAGCAAGTCATTGGTTCTAGTGAGTAGATAGCCCTCCATAGGATGCTCCACCCATGGATATGCTTGTGGAGGACCAAGGTAGTTGATTATAATGTCTAGCTCACCTTAGAAGTTTCGCTAAGTTAAGCATATATGATACCTTGTCTTATCCAAAGAGATGAGGGAATCTCTTAAAGGTTTACTTGATCTAGAGATATGCTTAGCTCAATTGACTACTAAAGAGGTGGCATGCCATCGGACATCTTAGGAGTTACATTCAGCGATGAAGACTTACTTTTAGGGATGACCGAGCATAGCGCTCTTTACATTATAGTGGATGTTGGATACTGGCTATCGAGTTGGTTGACCCGGTATCAGTCAAAATTATGAGTCTAAGAACCCTTACCCACTTGAGGATTTACATCTCCAAACTCCAAATAGAAAGGATGATGTTGAGGATTCAATGAACAAGGTGAAGGCCTTGTGGTTTTATTTTTGTAGATGGCACCGTGAGATCATAGAGGTACTTTTGAGGTGATCAATTACAACATTGAGGTATGATATACTATCTTGAAAGAAAGAGGCATTGCCCAACAATGGACCTAATCACGTAATAAGGACTCCTAAGGCATAATGGGTGTTCAAATATACTAAATATTTTTCTCCTACTTTACATGGATGAATAAATCAAGGTTTATATTAAACTAGGTTCTTAAATTTTCTATAGAGGCAAGCCTCCATAGTTAATTACATCTTAAGAAATGAAATTTCTAAGAATACTCGATTAAAAGACAATTATCATCTCCAAAGATTTCAAGGTTAGACTATCAAAAGATTGGTTGTATTTGGAAAATCAATTGGGAAAGTTCAAGGAGAAGACTTATTTTTGGAATCCAAATGAAATAAGTAGGAAATGCTCATGATACTAGGAAGCTAGTGAGCATTTCAAATATATCTATGGTTGGGCTTTATAATTTTGAAGTTGAGAAGATTTATATGTTTTGAGTTGAATTTAATTAGATTACTAAGGCTTATAATCCACCAACATAAGGTTGTGGGAATGCCCAAGAGGTGAGGATTTATGCTCATAGCCTGCAGTAAATAGCTACCTCAGATCTTAAATCTAGGAAGCTTTAGTACAACTAAAGCAAAACCTAAATCTAAGAGACATATGGACATAAGGGTTTACCTCCATAAGAGAATAAATTGTCGACTTCTAGACTTATAACCTTGGGTGGCATAACTAAGTCCACCTACAATTTTAAAACCATGTAGTCTAGTTTTATGAATTGCAAGAGAGCTAGGCTAGTTATTTAATTAGAAAGAGACTAAAGTCCTAAACACATTCCCTAAGAGGCTAGAACATGAGTGGTATGAGCATATGACTTAATCTAAAGATGAAAAACCTTTTCAAATTTTATTTAATTTTAGACAGATCATTTTATCTGAGGCTTTAGAATTTCTTATGCTAAAATGTATGATGAACTAGGTTATGGGTCAAATCAGATAAGAGAAGGTGTTTTACACCACGAGGGATGCCCTCATAGGTCAAGCATTCCTTTAGCATGCAAGGATGGAGATCCTTCATGTTCAAGAGAAGAATATGCATGCATGATGTGAAAAATAAGCAATAATACAACTAAGGGTTGCTAAATCTTTTAATTATCTTATTTATTTCTTAGGCTTTATGATGAGGTTATGAGTTGTTTAAAATTTAGTTATGAGTGATTAGTTGGGTAGAAAAGTTATTTTTTATCCTAAGAGCTAATTATCCAATCACATTAAAGCATCAATCATTTAAGAAACTATGAAAAGCATTTCATCCTAATGCACAATGTAAACAACAAATAATTATAAACTATCATAAAAGAATAAAAGGCAGTGGTCGCCATACAACTAAAGAGAAAAAAGATGGTAACCGAAGTTCTACCCTTATACAACCTAGAATATGAAAGAATAATTATAATTGTATTAAATGCTATGGGGGTCTTCTTTCTTCATATCTCCATTTATTTTTGTTCCTTTTGATTTAGATGGTGCTTGCTTCAAAGGCATCACAGAGCACCCCAGGACAAAGCCTTTTGGCCACTGCTCATCCTAATCCCCATAGCTCTAATCCTAATTCCTATTGCAAAAATTACATTTATGTGGGAAAAGTAAATATAACTACACCTGTAAAATAGAGGTTAGCTAAATATACATATAATCCCAAGCAGTTGTATTTATAATTTGACTTAGCACACACACATGGGTAACTAAGCCCAATTTAACTTGGATTATGCTTAAGGATTTAAGCAACCCAAAAAAGAGTATTCACATTTATTTTAAGCATCCCTTAAGCATAATCCCCTAGAAAACATGATTAGCTAATATTGGCCTATCATTAGTCTATGAAGCATACACCCTAACATCCAATCTAAAATAACACATAAAACAAAACATACATCACATCTTACACCCCCTAACTTAGAGCTAAGTGGTGACTTAATTCTAATGTGTGTATTAAGGCTGTGGTAAGTCTTGTTAGCATTAGTGTTGTATTTTCTAAGTGTAGAAGGATTCAATTTAACATGAAAGGTTGATTTCACTTAAAGTAGTTTAATTGATTTGAGAATTTTAGTTTGTCTTTTTTTGTTTCATTTGATTACACTTAGCAACTAAGTGTTATAAAGAGGAAAAGAGGATTGCCCTCTTTCATCCCTACCTTAAGTCACTTTCTAAACTATATTAATTTGATTTAGTTTCTTTAGTGAATGAATTATTAAATGATTTAATTAATCCTAAGTTTAGGTTCACTTTAAATAATCCTATTCAAAATGAAAGGCATCTTAAGATTAATTTAATTGAATTACTACCACATGACATATATTAAATTATTCCTTTCCATCACATGTAACATGCATATGATTTAATCCTATGTGTATCTATACACACAACATATTTTAGCACACTTAAATGATGAATGTATGTGTATATTTAGAATTTATATTTTATTTGATTGAATTAATTTAAACATATTAAATTTAAAACTTTATCCAAATTCTTATACAAAAAAGGACATAAGAATGAAATTAAATAGCATGTACCATTGTTAAACCAGGAAGTGAGGTAATCAAATGACTCCTTGAGCTAGCTAAAGCCTCATATTCTCAAGATGTCTAGACTATATATACCCATTTGCATTCAAAAACATATGTAAATTACACATGAACATAGAAGTAAGCTCCAAATCATATGGCTAATTAATTCAACCACTTAGTCAATTATGAATGCATGCAATGTTAATGTAAAATGGGATTTTCATTCACTAATCATATACATATACATGTACAAAGATATAGGAAAGTACATGTCATTATCAAACTAAGGAAGTGAGGTAATCAAATGACCTCCTTGGGGCTAACTAAGGTCTCGTATTCCTCGGATGTCTAGACTATATACTTATTTTTCTTGGACACACATGGATGTATACATAAATGAGGGAAAGAAAACCATGCAAATATTGTATATTTTTTTTGATTGAATCTTTTATATATATGAATTAAAGCTCTATCCAAATTCTAATGTTGAAATACATAAGAATGAAATCAAATGGGTAAGTACCATTGTTAAACTAGAGAAGTGAGGTAATCAAATGACCTCCTTGGGGCTAACTAAAGCCTCATGTTTTCGGGATGTCCAAACTATATACCCATTACCATTCAATCTTATATAAATCAACACATGAATAGAGGAAAGAGAACTCAACATTCATACATTTAAGCTATAAGTACATGAATTTCTTATGTATTTATAACTAGCATCATAACACATATTATTATTCATTTATAAGCTTTTGAAAAATACATTTGATTTAATAGTGATAATAGCCACACATATATTAAATTAAATCAACACATGAAAGCATACATAAAGGAAATCCATTTTATTTTACTTGATTTTGAAAAGATGGATGCATGAATTCAAATGACATACCAAATTTAACATGATTGGAAAAGATGACAATCAAATATAAGCATGTTATTCATTCAACCAAACC